>JBBPRR010000940.1:0-14568 GCA_038093115.1 Hortiboletus flavorubellus | reverse complement strand
TTTGTGGGAGAAAGCTGACTGTTGGAGCCTCTCAGTACTTGGGATCATGTTTATTCGGGAGCTTGCGTCGCGTCTTCCTGAACCCACGCATGTCGTTGCCTGCACGGTCGATCCGGGTTTTTGCAGATCAAGTATTACTCGTAACCGTCCGGATGCGTGGATTATTTCTGCTTTGAGTAAGCTGGCCCTTGTGCGATCAACAGAGGAGGGGAGCAGAACACTTGTCCATGGTGCCGTTGCCAGTGATCGCTCAATGCACGGCCGATATCTGTCCTGTTGTCAGGTTGCTGAAGAGAACGACTTCCTGTTTACTCCTGAAGGGAAGGCATGTTCTGCCAGGGTCTGGGTACGGAGCGTTACTATTGTTGTGCCTCTGGATACTTATCCAACTGAACCGACAGGATGAAACTATCACGCTCTTGTCCGGTATTGACAGCCGGGTCTCGGAGATTGTTGGGAAGTTTTTGCGGACTAATTCATGATTGATACCGTTCTGCGCATATGAGTAGAGACGATTCATGCACGTGACCAAATGCGTTGTATGGATTGTAAAGGACCAATTTGAACGGCGGCACTCTAAATATCGTGTCACTGAACAAGACTATCACAGAGGCCCTTGAGGAAGACGATAGGAGGCTACTTGGAAATTCGAGGATGACGTACGACATAGCTGTGATCTGATATATCTGAAGCTTTGGCGCACGTATTGAGAAACCCGCTCTCGGTGCTGGTCATCTATGGTGGTCACCATGCAGATACTTGACATTTCAGTTAGCATAGCGGATCCTCCCCCATTCCTCCGGATGAAAGTAGCCACCATTTCACAAGTGACGCATGGTATGGTGATGTGCATCCTCGCGGTCGTCCAATTCGCTGAGGCAGTTGCTTCAGATGTGCCGTGGGTTCAGGCCCATCAGTACATGGGCCCGCTTGTCGAGGGGGCATCCTACTCCTTAGCGTACGTCCGCGTCTCATTTTTTCCTTCTTTCTTCATGGCCATCCACCCTCGCCAATGGACCAATTACCAATCGAGTCAACGTCAACTTTTTGTCACGGGACCTGTCTGTTTACCCTTCTTCTCGGTGTGTTATTAGGTATCTCAGGAAGCTTCCGACGGGAAGATGGCGGGCGATACCACTTCTGATCCTGCGAGCCGTGCCAGTGTTCACACCAACCCCTCGATCCATCCTGAACATTCGGGAGTTGTTTGATGTTCAGGGTAGCCGTGGGGCCAGGATCGACACCGGGATCGACTTGTCATTATCCAACCGTGACGCTGGCAGGGCGACGATTATGTTTGCGGATATTGAACAGAACGAGGTATCGAAGGACGTCGAGGAGATGCCGATGGAGGTTAGGATTTTTGTTAGAGTAGGTGCAGCGGGTTGGTACTGATATGAATGATGTCCGTGCTTGAGATTCCTTGTGACGAAGTGTCGTTTCGTCGAATCCCTCTATCACGATGGTGAAGGCAGAATCCACATCGGCCCTAGTTCCGGTATCGTACGACATGGAAACGACGAAACTTCCGCCTTCACCCATATCTATTCTATGCCATCGGCCTCTCGGTGCGCGTACACCTTTGTGTCCCACTTCCCCCCATCTGCATAGCTGGTATCCTCTAAACGGCCCTGGCAGGCGGTGGTCGGGGTAGCAGTCTGGCCCCCTGACCAGGGCTTCGGAACCGCGCCGCCCATCCGTTCCTTTACCTGGCCATACGATGCGCTCACTGTACACGGCCATGCAGCATTCTCAGGAGGGGTGCCTGACGCAGCCGTTTGAATAGGCCATTATGGTAACTCGATATGAAATAGCCCATACGGGATCTATAGAGGTCCCGCATTCCTGCCGGATTGGCGTTCCGACTCCTTGCCTAGATCCACATGGCACCACATTGATGAGTCCTATTCGTGTATCCAGGCCTGTACTCCGGTGTCGCACGCCGGCATTGCCTGGCCGTGAGCACATTTCCAGGTTCGAAGACTTTTCGTGGTGTGATTGGATGCTCGACGTAGTAGCCACTAAGACCAGGGCTACGGGAGACAGGCACTTCGACCAGGTATTTCGGGACGATCGCTCGGACGGGTGGGAAACTCAACTAGGCATGTGGTTTCTTTTCGTGCGCCGGAGCTAGAGAAACAGCTTCAGGAAGCTGCAGAATGTTGGGGGAACTGTGAGCCAATCTGACGCTAGTCTTTTGGCCATGGAGGAAAATAAACTGAGAGTTATGCGCATAGACAGCCTGGTGCCATCGCGAGCACGGTGGGAGCGCTGACACGCCGGCCCATCTGCAAAATTGTTCCCAGAAATACGGAGCTTTATATCCGCATCTACCCACACATGTCGAGATGTGTCATCTAGTCTTCATTAGTTGTGGGTCTCTCTCGTCGAGACTGTCATTGACAGTGGCCGTGATCACTTTCAGTTTTGGATGTGATGGACCACAGGTGTTGTGAGTACGTAGTTGGGGAGTATGGGTGGATCGGCTCGAGCGTAAACGCGTCCGGATTCTTTTCAACTGCGACCAGGTGACAAGACTTCGAATATTATAGACATTGGGTATCATAGATACCAGACCCTGATCTGTGACACGTACCGAACTCCCGTATTTGTGACGGTATCCTAAGTGGCGTTTATGGCTTTCACGATAAGCAATTTCTCAGAGGTCTTGGACTGATACCAAGTATCGTTTGGGATTGAGATGCATGTCAGGATGTGAGCTCTCTCGTATATTTCACAGCGTACGTTCAGGCCAGACGTTTTCGCTCTCTCGGCATATTGCTGCACCGCTCCCAACAGAACCAGTGCGTCTTCTCGCAGAAGAGGTACAACCGGCGAGTCTGTAACTTCAGCAGATGAGGTAGACTCCTGGGTAGAAGGAAGCCGAGACCTTTGATGGCCACTACGACAGGCAGGAGTCGGTTTTGCTACAACGATTTGTGAACGGGTGTCCCGAACGCCGGTTTCGTTTCCCTACTTCATCTTGCGCCGAGGTCCGAAGCAGGGCGGTGCATATTTCTGGATGATCTAGAAATCACGTATCGCAACCGATCAAAAGTCCAAACGTCACACCAATCCCCTTTGCGCTGAACGCCATCGCCGCAGTTCCGCCGAGAGTGCCACCACGAACACAAACGCGACACAGGATCATTCTCTACAAGATGATGGTCGGGTGACGGTCAGCTGAGTCTGCCATCATCAGGGATGTCTGTACCTGCGAGCGAAAAAGCTGCTTATGGAAGATGTCGTAAATACTCCACGGAAAGAACCGTGGTACAGCGAATAATTTCAACACATCATGCCATTAAGACTGGCTTCTACTGAGTAAATACCAGCCAGCGCTGATTGTTCAGAGAGACGGGAGGTGCCGTAAATACTCCTGGCGGAGGCAGTGTGGTGGAGCGAATGATGTAAACATATAATGCCATCAGGACTGGCTTCTATTGAATAAGTACCAGCCAGCGCTGATTGTGCAGAGACGGAGAATGCCGTTGCACCATGGAGTAGCAAATGCCTCATGGAGGGATACACCCCCATCAGGCCTTCAGCCTGGCTTCTATTGAATAAGTATTGGTAATGAGCATTATCAAATTTTGCTGGATGTGCATTATATCCTTTCTGCAGCTCGTAGATAGTAGTCGCACGAAAACGAGGAGTAGCCTGAATTACAAAATCCTCTCCGTTGAGCGACTCGGGACACATGTTGCGGACCCGCGGAAAGAGCCGTTCGACTTCACTTTCCTTTTTTGTACAACACGCCCATTGGTTTCCATTTAGATAGTGATGCCGTAAAGTTATCTGCAAGATTGCTATGATTCACCACAGGTGTGATCTGGCGTAACTGAAACTCCAGCCAACATAAGTGTTCGCTTCAGCGGTTTTCCAGATGAAGCACACTTTGTATACGTGGTTTGAAAGGGGTAAGCGGTAGGAAATAGCCTCAGGGCTTGTAACACATGGCAACCTCAGGTGCCTGGTTCTGGTGAACGTCCGACGAACGGTCGGAGCTCTCACGGTGGACGCACCAGCATGCGCCAAGAGGTGTAGCTCTAAACGATACAAATGACTGCCCACTGAGAGCTGCCTCTCAACACGCACCCATCAAGAGCATGTCTTCTGCGCTACAATCCGAGCTGACTGCGCTTCAGCAGAACAACTACGTGACTCGTACGTTCATCCCATTCTTGGACTCGGAGGAGCACTATCGATGATGGCGTTATTCAACTGACAGTTGCAATCCTTATTGCCGTCGGATATGATTATGGTAAGCTATAGGTTCTATTCCAATACGATGTACTAACTTCTACGCTGCTAGTCCTTACATTTTCGGATGAGGTATAATGTCGCATACGCCCTACCATCACGTACAATGGTTTACTGACAGATAGTCCTGAAGATAGAATATTTCTGGGTGAGCAGATACGTGTTTTCCATGGCGACGTGAAGTCCTTGATATGACCATAGACCAAATCCTGGACCTGGGTGTCGACGCTGTTCGTTCTTGTGGGTATCAGACGTGCTGTCACGACCTGCAGTAAGCTGAACATTGTCATAGGTTCGTTATTGTGGCCTGTACCATCTTGCGTGAGTCTGATTATTGTTGGGCTTGCACTGAATCCTAACTCCAAATTGCTCATCAGAGTTTCTGCGCTTTGTATGTGTAACATAAAGCGCGACGTTCATCAGACTGTGACACCACCCCTAGTAGGAAGTAGCTTCTTACCTGGTCCTGCAGAGGTATTTTTCCTCCGACGTCGATAACTAACTAAAGTACTCAAGTGTCTACTCATAGACGTACGTATTCCTCCCACCTTCGTTGTCGGGACTTTACGACGAATCCGATGTCTATCAAACAGTTGTGAGCACACACACTCAACACTTTCCTTGCCTACACTGCTCACCAGTTCTTTCAAGGTAAAATGATGGCCGTCACCAGAGGATGGGTATTCCTTCTGTTTCTTGGTGCAGCGGATTGTGAGTTAATGTGCGATTCACGTTTTGAAAAAGCAAACTCAGGCTGCGACTGCAGTCACGATGATCCTCCGCGTATGGGCAATGTACAGTCGGTCGAGGCTAATCCTCGTCACTCTCCTTGCGTTGTTTTCCCTGGAGATCGCTTCCTTCATCGTCGCCGTTGCCGTCCAGAGCGTTCCAAAGAACCTGTCGGGTATGTAGACGATGGCTAAATACACGGTATGCTACACTAACTAGCTGTCCACTACCACTCCACCTGCTGGCCGTCATGAAGCGGACACCATCCAGATACTTGACTTTTCATTTTGCGTGGTAGACCCTACCTCGTTCGTGTTGGCGAAAGTGACCTCCGTTATCCAGATGGTGAATGGTGCAGCGGTGTGCATTCTCGCGATCGCCCAGTTCGTGAAGCAGTCCCTTCAGATGTACCGCGTGACAAGGCGGTGGGAACTCAATCGGTACATGGGCTTGCTCGTCAAGCAGGGCATTTTCTACTTCCTCGCGTAGGTCTCCGTTTCATCCTCTCCCCCAGCATCTTCCGCTACCATCCAATCGCAGACTGACCGATTCTGAACCGAACTAACGTACCTCTACAGTGTCTTTATGTTTTGCCTTATCAACATATTGGTTACCCTGGGGAAGCTCTCACTAAAACAACTATGGCAAGCGGACTTGACGTTCCTCCTGCAATATGTGCCCATGTTCACCCTAACCCCTCGATTCATCATCGGCATCCGGGAGTTGCATGCGCGTGATGTTCAGGGTAGACGCGGCGAGGGAATTGACACCGGGTTCGGCTTGTCATCACATGATGGCGGCGTTAGCGGCACGGTGGTTATGTTTGCGGGTTTTGGGCTGTATGGGGGGCTGGAAGGCGCCGAGGAGATACCGCTGGAGTTTGGGACAACTGAACTAGAGTAGACGGACATGGGCTAGCGTTGAGTGCTTTCTCTCGCGATGGTCCTTCCACGACCTGGCGGTTTACCACGTCAAGTTCATGTATCAAATACGAGTGTGTTTCAGAGTAGTTTTTTTTTTTTTCGGTCAAATAGAACAGTGGCGCGTGGTGGAATTTGATTTGGTTTAATTGGTTAGTGAGCGAGGGGATCGTTGCTGGTGCTAATGGCGGCCCCTTTCAAAGGTTTCGCTTGCCGTAGGCGTTCTGAACAATTCTGACAGGGGACCGGGGAAGCATCGTGTTCGGTTAAACTCTGACCCTCGGGTAAGTACCAACAATCTCGTTCGAGTACTTTTTTTCGAGTTCCTCCGTTCTGAAAACTTCTTGTCTCTTGCTCGAGCTGCGATGCCAGGACCTCAAGCCCCCACAGGTTTTGTCACAACAGGTCCTGGGATCCATGAGTGCGTCAGCTTCCTTGCAATCAAACGACTCCGCACCAAAGCGTCTGTGTTTTGGTCAATATCTGCCACTTGGGACCGAATTACTTAACCGTTTTCGAGACTGTCACTGACAATGGCCTTGATCATTTTCAGTTTTAGATGGGATAGACCACAGGCGTTGTGCGTACGTAGTTGGGGAGTATGGGTGGATCGACTCGAGCGTAAATGCGTCCGGATTCTTTTCAACTGCGACGAAGTGACAAGACTTGGAATATTATAGACATATGGGCATCGTAGATACCAGACTCTGATCCGTGACACGTACTGAAGTCCCGTATTTGTGACGGTATCCTAAGTGGTGTTTATGGCTTTCACGATAAGCAATTTCTCAGAGGTCTTGGACCGATGCCCAGTATCGTTTGGGATTGAGATGCATGTCAGTGATGTGAGCTCTCTCGTATATTTCACAGCGTACGTTCAGGCCAGACGTTTTCGCTCCCTCGGCATATTGCTGCACCGCTCCCAACAGAACCAGTGTGTCTTCTTGCAGAGGGGGTACAACCGTAACCTCAGCAGATGAGGTAGACTCCTGGGTAGAAGGAAGCCGAGACCTTTGATGGCCTCTACGACAGGCAGGAGTCGGTCCGAAGCAGGACAGTGCACGTTTCTGGATGATCTAGAAATCACGTATCGCAACCGATCAAAAGTACAAACGTTACACCAACCCCCTCTGCGCTGAACGCCATCACCGCAGTTCCGCCGAGAGTGCCACCACGAACACAAACGCGACACAGGATCCCGGGCCTTCCCTACAAGATGATGGTCGTGTCACGGTCAGCTGAGTCTGCCATCGTCAGGGATGTCTGTACCTGCGAGCGAAACAGCATGCTTATCGGGGAGATGGGAGATGTCGTAAATACTCCACGGAAAGAACCGTAGTACGGCGAATAATTTCAACACATCATGCCATTAAGACTGGCTTCTATTGAGTAAGTACCAGCCAGTGCTGATTGCGCAGAGACGGAGAATGCCGTTGCACCATGGAGCAGCAAATGCCTAGGGATACACCCCCATCAGGCCTTCAGCCTGAAGAAGTATTGGTAATATGCATTATCAATTTTTGCTAGACACGCATTATGTCCTTTTCTGCAGCTCGTAGATAGTGGTCGCACGAAAACGAGTAGCCTGAATTACAAAATCCTCTCCGTTGAGCGACTCGGGACGCATGTTGCGGACCCGCGGAATTCAGAGCCGTTCGACTGCACTTTCCTTTTTTGTATAACACGCCCGTTGGTTTCCATTTAGATAGTGATGCCGTAAAGTTATCTGCAAGATCGCTATGATTCACCACAAGTGTGATCTGGCGTGACTGAAACTCTAGCCAACATAAGTGTTCGCTTCAGCGGTTTTCCAGATGAAGCACACTTTGTATACGTGGTTTGAAAGGGGTAAGCGGTAGGAAATACGCTCAGGGCTTGTAACATGGCAACCTCAGTTGCCTGGTTCTGGTGAACGTCCGACGAACGGTCGGAGCTCTCACGGTGGATGGGCCATGCGCCAAGAGGTGTAGCTCTGAACGATACAAAATGACTGCCCACTAACAGCTGCCTCTCAACACACACACACCAACAGCATGTCTTCTGCGCTACAATCCGAGTTGACTGCGCTTCAGCAGAACAACTACGTGACTCGTATGTTCATCCTCATTCTTGGAAGAGTACTATCTGTGATGGCCTTATCCCATTGACAGTTGCTATCCTTATTGCCGTCGGATATGATTATGGTGAGCTATAGGTTCTATTCCAATATGATGTACTAACTTCTACGCTGCTAGTCCTTACATTTTCGAATGAGGTATAATGTCGCATACGCCCTACCATCATGTACAATGATTTACTGACTGATAGTCCTGAAGATAGAATATTTCTGGGTCAGCAGATATCCTGTTTTTTAAGGCGATGTGACGTCCTTGATATGACCATAGACCAAACCCTGGACCTGGGTGTCGACGCTGTTCGTTCTTGTGGGTATCAGACGTGCTGTCACGACCTGAAGTAAGCTGAGATTGTCATAGGTTCGTTATTGTGGCCTTTACCAGATCGTGTGAGTCTGTGATTATTGCTAGACTTGCACTGAATCCTAACTCCAAATTGTTCATCAGAGTTTCTGCGCTTTGTATGTGTAACATAAAGTGCGACGTTCATCAGACTGTGACACCACCCCTAGTAGGAAGTAGCTTTTTACCTGGTCCTGCAGAGGTGTTTTTCCTCCGACGTCGATAACTAACGACAGTACTCAAGTGTCTACTCACAGACGTACGTATTCCTCCCACCCTCGTTGTCGGAACTTTACGACGAATCCGATGTCTATCAAACAGTTGTGAGCACACACAACCAACACTTTCCTTGCCTACACTGCTCACCAGTTCTTTCAAGGTAAAATGATAGTTGTCATCAGAGGATGGGTATTCCTTCTGTTTCTCGGTGCAGCGGATTGTGAGTTAATGTGCAATTCACGTTTTGAAAAAGAAAACTCAGGCTGCGACTGCAGTCACGATGATCCTCCGCGTATGGGCAATGTACAGTCGGTCGAGGCTAATCCTCGTCACTCTCCTTGCGTTGTTTTCCCTGGAGATGACCGCCTTCGTCGTCGCCGCTGCCGTTCAGAGCGACCCACAGAACCTGTCGGGTATGTAGACAATGGCTAAATACACGGTATGCTACACTAACTAGCTGTCCACTACCACCCCACCTGCTGGCCGTCATGAAGCGGACACCATCCAGATACTTGACTTTTCATTTTGCATGGTGGACCCTACCTCATTCATGTGGGTGAAAGTGAACGCCGTTATCCAGATGGTGAATGGTGCAGCGGTGTGCGTCCTCGCGATCGCCCAGTTCGTGAAGCAGTCCCTTCAGATGTACCGCGTGACAAGGCGGTGGGAACTCAGTCGGTACATGAGCTTGCTCGTCAAGCAGGGCATTTTCTACTTCCTCGCGTAGGTCTCCGTTTCATCCTCTCCCCCAGCATCTTCCGCTACCATCCAATCGCAGACTGACCAATTCTGAACCGAACTAACATACCTCTACAGTGTCTTTATGTTTTTTCTTATTAACATATTGGCTAGCCTGGGAATGATCTCATTAAAACAACTATGGCAAGCGGACTTGACGTTCCTCCTGCAATATGTGCCCATGGCCACCCTAACCCCTCGATTCATCATCGGCATTCGGGAGTTGCACGCGCGTGATGTTCGGGGTAGACGCGGCGAGGGAATTGACACCGGGTTCGGCTTTCCATCACGTGGTGGCGGCGTTGGCGGCACGGTTATGTTTGCGGGTTTGGGGCTGGATGGGGGGCTGGATGGGGGGCTGGAGGGCGCCGAGGAGATACCGCTGGAGTTTGGGACAACTGAGCTGGAGTAGACGGACATGTGCTAGCGTTGAGTACTTTCTCTCGCGATGGTTCTTCCATGACGTGGCGGTTCACTACGTCGAGTTCATGTATCAAATGTGAGTGCGTTTCAGAGTAGTTTTTTTTTGTCGGTCAAATAGAACAGTGGCGCGTGGTGGAATTCGATTTGGTTTAGTTGGCTAGTGAGCGAGGGGATCGTCGCTGGTGCTGATGGCCCCTCTTTAGGCTTTCAAAGGTTCCGCTTACCGCAGGCATTCTGAACGATTCTGACAGGGGACCGGGGAAACATCGTGTTCGGTTTAACTCTGACCCTCGGGTGAAGGTACTGAATATGGTGGATATCTTATGGTACATTCTTTGTAACAGAGTCCCCCTCGAGGAAAACCCTATAAATCACCTGCAGTCACACACCAAACTTGAAACTTGGCGGTGAGTATTGTGGGGACGGCCATCACGACCGTCCACGTGGCTAAAGACACAGATCCAGTTTCGGATGCGATATACACGGACCAAAGAGTTCATCTCCGGGGAAAAACATTGATGAGGCAGATTCTCTGAAAGGGGTAAGACCAGCCCCAGTCTTTATTAAACCTACTCCTTTTTCGCGGTACTCCGCATGTCTATTTGCAGCCATCTACGCGCAACATCTATCTCTTGGAAGCCGTCGACACGTTTGCGTTGACGGACCCAAAACTGGAACGGACCTTGGAAGCACACCGTCCATCATGACGGTCCATGTTTGCGTGAGAGCGAGAGGCAAGAGAGAGTGCGTCGATTTCATGTAGTGCGGCTGGAAAAAAAGAAGCGCTCATGCGGAGGGTCGGCGTCATCAAATTCCCAAAGTATAGTTTTTTAGAAACAATTTATGAAATGCGCAAATGGGATCAAGGGGATCATTATCACCAGAGGGGTTTGTAAACAAGTCGAGGCGAATGAATTGCTACCCACCTCTGTCCAATTGATGCCCCACGACGGTAGAATGGCAGGTTGTTTCGACTGAGAGGCGTGGTCATCACGGTGGTGAACCATAATATGCCAGACGCAGCGCAGCACCAGGCGAGTGCAACCTGGATTTTGCCAGAAACCTCGCATATACACAGCCGCAAGTACTGTTATACCGTTGCATTTGCGCTGAGCGCCGGTAAACCGAACAAGTTAGTACATCATGTTGAAATAAAAACTATAGCTCACCATAACCAGTAACTGTAGATGCGTTAAGGTTGTCACCGATAGGGACTTTTCCACGAATGATGGATGAACATATGAGTGACGTAGCTATTCTGCTCAAGGTTAATCAGCTCGGACTGTAGCGCGCTAGAGGACGTGGTCTTGATGGATGTGCACTCAGAAGCAGCCAGAACTCGTTAAGACCGCAGGCACCAGACTCATCACCGTGAGAGCTCTGACCGTTCGAAAGCACACCAGAAACAGGCACTTGCCAAAATGATTCCTATGTTACGAGTCCTGAGCCTATCTTCTACCCCCCTGGCCTTTCCGAACCACGTGCTTCAAGATTTGCAACATGTCACGGTCAGGTTCAATGCAAGTCCAGCTCCAACGCGCCCGTACCCGCTCGTCTCCTTCACCACCCACACGTTCGTTTGTTCATCTAGTCAACAAGTGCATGCAAGAAGAGTGCCTACCTTTGTTTCAGCCACCCGTGATCGTATGATTGGTCGAGTGGACAGAGTTGGATTCGGTCGCCACTAGTGGCAGCTCTTCGTCCTTTGCGGCTTAGGACGACTAGCATATGGTAAGACGTGTCTTCTCGCCCAGGAACACGTGCTGACATAACAGAATTAAGACCTGTTGCTCTTGGGCCTGGCGGTCGTACTTCCGCAAGTGCAACAGGAGTTGAATCCATCTCGTGTCGAGATAGAAGGCAGTCCTGGCGGCCTGATCCGGGTGTCTCGCCTGCAAGGGGTGTTTTGAAATCGTTCACTGCACCGTAGAGTGTTAACTACACTATCCGTCTCTTTGATGAGCATATCTTCTTCGCTTGCAGGACCAGACATCTCTGACAATGGCAGACTCAGCTGAGTCCGAACAACATCATGTCTCCTCTCTTCCGGGTCCTATGTTGCATTTATGTTAGTGGTCGCGCTCTCGGCGGAACGGCGGCGATGACGTTCAGCGCGGAGGGGCCTGGTGTGACGCTTGGACCGTGGCGACACAGCCAGAATGGCTAATGTGCACGTGCTCAAGCAAGATGCGTCCTCGTCCAATCTTCGTCGGTTGTGGATCTCGCTTGTCGAGACTATGATGGTGGCCCTGATCAGTTTCGGTTTTGTAGGTGGTGAGCCACGTGGTAGTTGATGCGCATGACTGGACCGGGTCGAGCATAGACGCGTCCGGATTTTTTGTCAAGGTACGCCCAGGTGACAAGACTTCGAATTACAAGCATAGACATCATAGATAATTGGACTAGATTCTGATCCGTGACACCTACCGAACTCCCGACGATATTCTGAGTGGCTTTCACTTGACTTTCACGATGAACAATTTCCAAGAGATCTTCGATCGATGTCCGGTATCGTTTGAGATCGAGACGTACGTGGGCGACGAGAGCACTCTCCTCGTACACCTCGCAGTGTATGTTCAGGCTAGACGTTTTCGCAGCCTCGGCACGTTGCCGCACCGCTTCCCACGGAATCGGTTCGTCTTTCTCGAAGACGTACAACCGGGGAGTCTGTAACTTCATCCAGGAGAGGAGAGGAGGGTTCAGAAGCGCCTTGAAGCATCGTGTCCAAACCATGTCGATTCCAAAGACTATTTGAAGAGAGACGAAGAGCAATGAGAACCAGCGCGATATAACGGACGACGGGTAGTGCTGGAACGGTTGACCCGGTTAACACTTAAACATTATATTGGTCAGCGCACGCAGAGTCATACGGGGAGTACTCACAGGAGCGAGGGTATAGATAATGTGATTACAGGAGCATTTAACAAAACTTGCGGGGGAGATGATAAAATTTTGGCGATGAAATGTGCTTGAACAAGCTTATTGGTTCAATTGGGAGAACGTGGTGCAGACGTTGAGTTATAAGGTTATTTCGTCAGATCCCTTTGTCAGCGACCCAGAAATCCACCGGCTAGTTCCCAGTGGCGGCATCTGCGACACGACAACCCGGGTGTCTGTCACGGCTGAGTGGTCCAGCTGGGTTTTTCGTTAATTGTTTGGTGAGCGACTTGTACTATGGCCGTGGCCCAAATACTATATTACTGGTAACCTTCAGCACTTAGTGACTGTTCGGCCCTTTGAAACACGACAAGTTACTGGGTTGTGGCAGCAAAGTTTTCACCCGACTGACGCCTCATCGCTACCGCCACACTGAAGCGTGACTCCGTTCGGGCCTACGACAGTCAGGATAGTGGCAGATTCCTCGTCGAGTTCCCAGTCAAAGTCAACTCGTCATTCAACTACAGCCAGTTTCTCGCCTGGGCGAGCGACAGCAAGCAGCTCTTCGCCCTATCACGCGATGGTATCATCCACCGTGTCGACGCATCCCCTGGGACCGCGCTCGTGAAGTAGCACTAACTTGCTGACTCACTACATAGTTAGGTCCCGTACATGGGAGAACAATGATCGACATCGCTGTCACCTGTGTATGGACAGGTCAACTTGAGGAGAAAGGGCTGGAGTGCGCGAGGTGGACACAGCAGACCTGTCCCTGGCGGCTATACAAACTCAACCTGCCGAGAGGACCTTTCCCCATCCATCATAGTCACCCGACCCACCCCCGATCAGCATGCCTAACACTCGTTCACAGACGGCGCGTTCACGACCGCCCAATAAACCTAGTCTTACTACCCTTGAAGAAGAAGTGAGATCTCAACGTGGAAGATGGCAGGCCCCAGAAACCGACTCAGCTATCACTGGATTATGAATCAGTGGACGAGAGACGTGAAGCCGAAGGCATAGAAACCCACACCACTCCAAGAATCAGGAAGTAGCCCATTGCTAGCTCTCCGAGAAATCTGGCTTGCGACGCCGACCCCAATAACGGACGTTGTCTTGCGTTGTTTTGTTACTAACCCACCCGACCCGGTCCTGTCATGCCATCTTGTGGCCCAAGCAACCGATCACGAAACGGTGCAAATTCATTCATGTATCTTAAATAATGTGACTGTACTCACTCCATCTGACCCGCAGCTCACAAAATTGGAATATGTGTGGGGGCTTGAATATAAAGATTTCAATATCGACATGAGGTATAACACGATGCATTGTATGTACGCTGGTCATGTTCGAAGTCACTTGTACTGATATCTGTTGTAGTGCGAAATGACTGGCATTTTTTCTTCGACCAACCAAAATGGGTCTCGGTTCCGAAAATTCAGGTTCTACAGAGATTGAGCAAGATATATGTGGAAGATGGGTGCACAACGAGCGATATCGCAAGGGTCTTTTTGTTCTCGCGCTCCTTAAGATATTGACTGAAGATCGTTTAGATATTCGCAGAACCTACTTATCGGTACTACGTTCTTCCCGCACTTGGGTCGGAGGAACCAATTTGTCGTTACCCGGACGTCAATAAGCGCGATCACGAAACTCATTTTCCGCCTTATTCCACCCTTGGCCTCTCACAAGCCATATTCATCTGCACTTTGTCATATTTAATGCTGGTAAAAACTGGCGAGCTTTGAACCAGACGACATCTTAGCGATAATTTCCTTTCTCACTCAAATAGTTCCTCCTTCGAGCGATGCGATCTCAATGGTGATCGTCATACAGCATTTGTATAGAGCATGGATGGGGTGCGAGTACCCGATCACTTCTATGACACCATCGGAACACCGAACAAGTTTCATCGCCTATCTGACGAAGGGCGAGATGATCAC
>JBBPRR010000939.1:0-14578 GCA_038093115.1 Hortiboletus flavorubellus | reverse complement strand
CAAACAATGGCAAATATTACATGATTTGACTAAGATCCTGGCCTTGAGTTCAAAAGTGAAAAAACCCTTTCCATGATATTGCTGTCTTGTAATGGTCATATCTCTGCACCCTGTGAATCAAATCATGTGACATAGGGGACGATCTTGTAGCCAAGAGTATGTACTATTATAACTCCGCCAAAGCTAAGTGCAATTCCCACACTGTTTGGTGGTGCGCTTTGCGCACCACCATTAGGGTTAGTATGGAAAGGGTTTTTGGAGTCACTGTAACATTGAGAACTTGTGATGTGAGATGGGTTTGAGTTTGTCATTTCTAAGTTTCATTGGTGGGTGTGGTTTTGTTGAGAAGGCACAGAGATTCATAAGGGCAAATTTTGAAGTTTCAAAATATGAGTTGTGATTATTTGCCCAGTTGAAACCTCCTTGATGTTTCATCATGTTTTGAAGTATTGTGTGGGTGTTTTTGAGGGATTTGCCTATGACTAGTAGTATCATCTCATTTACAAAAGCTTGAATACACTTGGTTTTTTCTTATTTATGGATAATATTCAAAAAATTAGTATTATATATATATAGAAAAAGTATTTTCCTGCCCAATGTCACTATTGATTGGCATCTATTGTGACATTTGGAAGCTGTTGAATTTCAATTTGATCTGTTTCTATTTGAGGATGTTCTGTATAAAGTTAACAACTGTTAGTGATATACATTTTTTATGCATGTTGTATAGGAAATGGTTAACTAATTATATTTGAAAAACAGGTGAAATATTAAATATAATTGCAGATGTATCAACAAGTATTATAAAAGTAGTACAATAAAGAGCAAAGTAAAATACAACAAATACAACAGCTTTTTCAAGTACTTCTTTCTCAGGCCTTTTTATTCCCATCCTCACCCTCACTTAAATGTTCTTAAGAATTACCATTTTTTAAATTTGGTAATTTTACACTATACTAAATAGTGCTTACTTCACTTTTTAACTTTGCCCAAGCAAAGCAAGAACTTGTAATATTTCCATTTGCATTGTGGCTGATTTTATACTTACCATTTCCTCTAAGCATGTATGCAATATTGTGCAGGCTGTGACATAGTACAATCACATTCTGAATACATAAATATCAATGAGGTGCTGAAGAGTTTCTACTGAATATGGCCCACTTGACTTATGAAGTAGTTAAATCATTGTGTACAAGATAAGAGATATAAAGCTCATTATCTCACTGCAGCTGAACACCTGTACTTACCATCATCATCATGAACAACACAATCCCAAATTTGAATTCACAGTTTGACTTGTGATTTTTCATACCTTCTAAAATAAACATGATCATATATTCACTTTTACTCCACCAATTGGAACTCAGAGGTTCTGCCTAGCCATGATGCTGCACTCATAAACAAGCTATTTTTCGAGTGTATTGTGCCAAATATCAGTGATGTAATTCAAGATCTTAATTCTTATGTTGCTGGACCTGGCCATTATATTAAACCATTTCTTGATCATTTACTGGAGGTTTAGATGGAAAGCCTTTCAGAGGTTTTACAACCAGTGACATCAATCCAGCCAATGGATAAGAATCATATTATAAGAGCATTTGCAGTCCAACATTGACATTTTTTATCCTTTTTGATAGCATCTTATTCAATTTCATGAATTTCAGCCCTATTCATTTGAGCTGTAAATAATATAGGACTTTTCAACTGGATACTCCTTGATGATGTCATGCTAGCATTTTTTTTTTGATGCAGGTATTTAAATGTTACAGGCAGTTTTATGAATGGTGCAAAAAATGTATGATGAATTTATCACCAACATATATGACTCACTTTTGCATCATGGGATGACAAACTTTGAATATTGTACATATCATTGAATCCTATGAAAGATGTAAAACAGTCTCATCCTCACCAACTCTAGTATTGAGGTCAAGGGTTAAAATACTATTATCAAAGTGGTCATGGCCCATAGTACCCTTACTCACCAATTCCAACTTCATGGTTGTTTTGTAGTGAATAGTAAGCTATGTATAGGAACTTGTTTATCCATTTCACTTACTAACTCTTTATATATAGTTTAATGATGAATTCCCTTGTATTTTGATCATTTACTGAGGATGTGTAACATTTGTTGACAAAGTTTATCTTCTTTCCTAGCATGCTGAACCATGTAGAAGCTGCACAGAGGTGGACATGTTGGACTGTAATTGAGGATATCTATACCTACTCTTTATACATGACATATTGAACCTAATCATAAGTATATATTTACTACTAGGAGTTATTTTGGTGCCAACATGTGACATCAGGTCACTGACTTATTCAGAATCAGATACTTTTGTGGCTATCTTCAAAATAAACATCTCTGTCAATAACATCATTATATTTAGCTTGCTTCATCACTGCAACATTCACATATTTTCAATGGTTGCTAGTCTGGTAGGTACTTAATATAGATATTTTATTGCTCTCATATTAATATAATCCACAGGTCTTGACAGTATTGGAGTGATAGCACAAAAAAAAAGGGGCTACTGGAGCATCATATATATGGAGGATCTTTGCTCTCAATCCATCCTAATCATTATTCTTATACCTATCAAGAGATTTAATTAGCCATCCAACATGACTACTACAATGATTGGTGATTCCTTTGTATTCATCCTTGTTAGTAGTCATATTATACTGAGTGAGCAGTTGCTCATATTGTTATAAAGAGCCTCTAACTGTCTACTAGAATCCATACCCTTTGAACTTGTCAGGGGCATCTCAGCTTCTATGGCTGGATAGTATGGCAGGTGTTGCTTTTATGCCTATCATGATTTGCAATGTCTTGCAGTGTGATTAGGGGTGAGAGTGTGTATTCACTGTGAGACTGTTGTAATGTAACAATATATTACCAGACCTCTTATGGTGAACTCCAATTGTCTTTCTTCTATAAAAAATCAGTAGAAATGCTAATAAATACTCATCAGACAACCAATCTTATCTCCATGGATAGTAGACTTTAAGTGAGGTGAAAAAAACACCTCTCCCTGGATGAATTGTTGTTAAAAACAAGTATTAATAGAAAGGGGTTGAGTATTGGGTATATGATCTGTTATCTTCAATAAGGTTGTGGAGCATTGCACCAATAATACTAATAATGGTCTAGCTTTCAGTAGTGGTAATGTACTGAATGTACTATGGACTGTTGAGGAAGGATCTAGACAACTCTTGGGTTGCTAGAAGAGTAGTTTGTTGTAACTGGGATTATTTCCCTAAAATTCCTTCTCAATTGGCTTTTAATTGGCTCCTAGTTGGTTGGGTGGGCTCAATTGGGCAGATAGACTCTTGATGTATTCAATCTCTTGCTAGCAATTCACACATGTCATTTAGATATACAAAATAACTTCTTAGAAACTAATTCTATTATGCACTAAGAAGTTGGCAATCAGCTTATTGCTTTGCTAAACCACCTTTCCAAGGTGCTATTGAACTATTAAGTTTTCCTACTAGCTGAAGATTTATTTCCTTTAATTGTCCACTCTGAGATTTTCTGCCTGAAGATATTCTAACTATTTCTTATTCTAAGAAATGTGGTCTACTCCTAACTATAGGTCTAAGTAGCTCAATTTATAGCATGGAAACTACTATACACAGCCTCACTATCTGCTTGTAGAGGGGTACACTTGTGAACATTTGTTGGTTAAAATGACTCAAGTGGGGACTTTTTTTCTAAAAGGATAATCTTTTTAACATGAGAAACTGTCAAAATGGAACTAAAATGTGCTCCTTATATAGTAATCTACATGTGGCTGTGCCAAAATATGACTCATATTAACTCATATTAACTCGCTTTGACTCATTCTATTAGAAAATGACTGACAATAAGCTAAAAATAGCCTTTGGGTTGGCAATGACTCATGTTATGCAATATCACATGCTCCATTTGCTTCTCTTACATTTGGCT
This sequence comes from Hortiboletus flavorubellus, assembly GCA_038093115.1. Lineage (NCBI taxonomy): Eukaryota > Fungi > Basidiomycota > Agaricomycetes > Boletales > Boletaceae > Hortiboletus > Hortiboletus flavorubellus. The sequence goes on along the minus strand of JBBPRR010000939.1, from coordinate 10,626 downwards.
AAGTACTTAAAGATAAAAGAGCTATTAAAAAAATGGTTTGCTATGTATTCGTAAAAATACATATGTAGTAATAAAAGTATATTGAAAGAAATTATTTTGTTTCTCCACAACTTGTAAGTGAACACATAAGGAAAAATAGAGGTAAATACTAGACATTGTAGTCTATATGTTTCTCAATTAGCTAAGTATTTGGACTGTGGAAATATAGTGAAAACCCAAATCTCAGCACAAATATTTAGTATCTTATATACAATATCTATGATTTTATATTCAAACATTTTGGTACAGGTCACTGCCAGATAGGTCTTCCATGACTATCATTTGCCCTGAGCTATAATAGACCAGGACTTGTTGGAATATGTATTGATGGGGATGGTATTGGAGGTGCCAACAACAAAAGTGAGGATACAATATAAAACAGATAGCAACAATGTTGTCAAGATAAAGACACTCATGTATTATAGATGCAGGGCTGAATGGTGGATCAGTCAGCAAGTACTGAAGTGGTGTTGTCATGCTAAATGATACTGGCCATGGTAGTGATCATAATACTTAGGCAATCCAGGTAAAATTAATGCTTGTTGAAGGTAATAGTTATCAAAATTGCACTATGAAGTGCAAGGGAGTGATAGGTAGACTGCTGCTTATATAATGATACTAAGGACTTGAAGTAGAATAAAGAGTGACTTGCCACCATTACTAAGGGTTTAAATCTCAATATATAAATATATACTTTAAACCAAAGTCTCACTGTACTGCCACTAGTTTATTTGAACCACCATACAAATAAACCACCATACAAAACACGACAAACCTTTTTCCTTCAAATGACACAATACAAATTTAACTTGAACCACCAAGTTGCATAGCATACTGTAAGTTTCCACTGAAACCAGCTCATGTTACTGAAGGCAACTCAGATCCAATATGTGGACAATGAAAATGTAGCATGGCCACATCACCACTCAAGCAGTGAATCTTTGTATTGATATAACAACACTCATGTCCACTACAGGCACATATAATACAACCATCATGATGAGTCATTTACATGATTTGTGATGGCTACTCACCTCATATCATCACAGATAGATAGCTAGATATGTTTGCAGCTTACACAGCAAACCCACCACCTATTAGCTGTGGCTTTAAAATGTGACTAGAGTCTGTTTTCTTGTTATCTGGTAAGTTATTCTCTTTACTTTTTTGTCAATTGTACTAATTTTGATCTTCTATTTCAAATCAGCCTTTCTCTTTGTTTCGGTAACTCAACCATGGACATGGTAATTCCATTGCCATTATTTATACCAGGTGAGTTCTTACTCACTACTTTGTTTCAATGCTAACTACCTCCCAATTTTTTAAAAGGTTCATATACTCTGTTCATTATTTCCTTCTAAGCAGTCTTAGCTTTGTGCTAAGATCACATGATGCCATAGCTGTGCAGAACTTCATTGACATTGTCTTCATTGCCCCCATCCATCAACAAATAAGGTATAAATACTCTCTCTTCATCCTTTGATTCATATTTATTACTACTAATGTGTCAGGTATGATGTAGTTGAATGATCTGCACTTCCAGGTATTGTGGTCAACTATGTATAATGAGATTCATCTGCACTTGTTTTTCATTCTATGTGCATATTGCTCAATCATCCAATGATAGCTCTCTATTATTAATTTGTCCACTTACCTATTAAGTGGGCCTTGATTCCTAGGTAAGTTTACCATAGCTCATCAGTCATATACTAACTCTCCATGATCTATTACTTCTGGCACATGGGGACAATTACTTAGGTAATGGTCATAACCATTACATTCAAAATACTTACAGGATGGGCAGGTATCAGATATAGTTGTATTTTTACTATTTGTAAACCTTTGTAGTACTTCTCTTGTAGTAGTACCATTCTGTATACTACTAGAGGTTTCCTTAAATGTAGTAGACCTTAATCTAAGTTTCTCTAAGATGTCTGCTATCAAAGATTCTATCTTAAGGGTCTTGATGTAAGCTCTTGCATAGGCAAGATCATTGAGCTTGAGTTTACTCATATGATCTATAAGTAAATCAACATCATTTGAGGATTTCTTGGGTTCCTTCTTTAGCTCAGGCTTCTTCTTTAACTACTTTTTAGGAGTTCCCTTCATTCCCTTATCCTTGTGTTTCTTAGAAGATTTGCTCTTTCTTCTTGTGGTTTTACACCACAAGAGAAGACTGTGCACAAAATAATATTCAATGATGTTCAAAATCTTCACCATAGTATTGAAGAACAACACCACAAGTTGATGCAGAATGCCCAAGCCAATTGGAAATAGGATGGTTTTCTGAGTGATTATGTTCCAATCACTATTTTTATATGCTATGGGAAGAATCAAGACATTTGCAGTCAAGGTACTGAAGAATAGGAAGCATCTCACTGGAATCAATTGTATCAATACCATCATACTCAAATGCCATTATGGCATTCACACTAGCAGCTTCCATTCAGTAAGAAGTTTTTAGCAGTATACTTTTAGATCACTTATACTGTTCTAGATGCTTCAAGGCAGAACTCCAAAAATAAGAATATTTTGAAACCTTGCTAGAAGAGCATGGCTATAATTCTCCAGATTCTACTGAAAGAAGTAGAGTCAACTTGGCCACTTATGCACTGCTTGACAGTAATGACAATGAGTAAAATGTCTTTAACTATTGCATTCCTTGGCATAGCATTAGCCTATCTGAGAATGCTCAGGCTTCTGGTATATTTATTGTTTAGCTTACAAAATCTTCACATCCTCTTCAAAAATTCACATACCAACTCTAATGATGACATCATTATTCCCCACTATGTATGTCCAATTGCTGGACTGCATAATGTTAGATAATTTCAGGCTCATAGCACATTTCATTGTTTCATTCCCCTACTTTAATCATTAAATTAGGTCCTATCTTAGCAAAATGAAAATAGACATATTCCAGGAAGTTGCATTTGGCCATCTTTTATCAAGACTATCCTTGCACACTTTCATGACATGTAGTATGGAATGATCACTGGTGCTTTTGCTAGCAGCTGCATAATGGGCTTTTCAATAAGTAAAAGGCCACCAACCTATTCAACCTCTGTGAGATGTCCCTCCTCTTTGAGCAGTATAACACCAAAGTCACCAACTATATTACCAATCAATCAATTAGGCTAGAAAATATTTATGTTATTAATCTTTCACAACTATCTGCTCAGCAGAATGGGCAGTATGTTTCTTATCTACCCATTAGATTTTGTTATTTGATTTTATTTGCAGTGTCATTTATTGCTTTATTGTGTGGCCCTTACTGAAGATGTGGTCCTATCTGAATGTCCTTGAAAATGTTAAAGCTCCCTTGAAAGTATTCAAACTCAATATAAGCTTGGTTTCATTATTTTGCTCTACTATGCTATTCTGCTTGTATTTTTTACATATCATCCAATGGACAAGCTATGACCTTTGCTCCATATTTGATTCCCTCAACAAGTAATTCCAATCAAATCTCAAAAGACAGGATCATACTAAAACCCTATTGAATTGAAGTCATTGGTATCTTGGAACATGTACTAAAATTCTGCCATACTATCAGTGCAAGGGTGCTGACTAACAGTAGTATGGACCCTTTTTGGCTTTCTTTGTCTTGTATTCTCAATGGAATACCAGTGCTCTCTGATATTATATTATTCGGGTATATTCCTAATCTCATGGTAGACTTATGTCATGCAGATTGGCCTTTGTCCCAAAAAACTAGTTGACCACTTATAACCTCACAATGGGCTTTCCAATTCAATTTTAGCTCAGAGCAAATGGCAATAAGCAAGAATGTTACCTGTTTTCTTTGCCAGTAATGAACATGACCATAACCTTCACCTTTTATTGTATCTTTTGGACTGTGCTTTTCAAGCCTATGAAGATGATGTTTGTACTCTTGTGAACCATAGTGTTCACACCTCTCAAGCTCATTTAAATAACCAGGATCTTAGTCTGGCTTTCTCACTTATTCTATTATTTTTGAAGTCTAGGTGAAGAGGATTAAATATCTTGACAAGACTGTAAATTGTCCACTCTCTTATACCCCCACTGTCCACTCCAGAGATTATGACCTTGGCATGTCTAGATCCTCTCACCTTCCTCACTATAAAGCTCACTAGCATGATTAGCTGGTCCATCAACTTTCCCTACTCTTCTTGGTCCTTTTGACCTGGACATTGCTTCATATAAGGATCTGATGGAAGATGACTTATCTCCACTCATCAACTACCTCCACCAGGCAATTGAGCCTGCCATGCTCATCAGTGTGTACAAACTCAATTTCCATTCACTCTGGTCAGGCAGAAGCTGGTGAGTTTGATATCAACCAAAACAACTTTTATATCCAAAAAGAAAAAGCAGTTAAAATAGCCTAGAGACTTGCTTTGACCTGCATGGTGGCTATGAGGAAGACAAAATATATGTTCCTTCCTCATCCTTCTCACATTTCTTAGACACTAATAAACAAACTCTCTTATTTGCCATAGTATGTAAATTACATTCTATCATCTGTAGTAGATAGTGATGCAATGAATATTATCCTATCTATACTCCTTTATATCCAGTGTGAATGCTGTGAGAACCACAATGCCAAAGGTAAAAGGAAAGCATATGAAGAGAAAGAGGATATAGAAATATAGCTCCTTGACTCTGGAGCTCCAGCTGATTTCACCAATAACTTTAACACATTTGTTGAGTATCAGGCATATAAAATGTCACACTATATGCAAATCATGAACAGTACAGTGCTAGTGTTGCATGAAGGCAACATCCTCATATACTTTAAGGAAAATGAAAATGTTATGTAATTGTCACCAACTATCTATATGCTATCTTATATCACAAATCTCCTCTTTTTTGATATATTCCTAAAATATAATTGCCTCTATGTCCAGAGTGCTGATAATTTCATACAAATCATTAATGATTGTACAAAATGTGACCTGATTTTCTTCCACTCACATGGAAGTAGTGCTATGTACTATATGTGAGCTTCTATTATCCATGATCACACTAGAGCAAATATCACCATGATTGCCATGGATTATGAGTTGCTCCACTATCATCTTGGACATTTTTCTAAGGATGTCTTGAAAATGATCATATTTTCTTCATTTTTCATTCATATACATAAATCTATAGATAAATGAGTCCCCAAGCATGTGTACAACATATGTATCAGTACAGCCATAGAATGGAAGAGAAGCAAAGAAGCATGGCATGAGGGAAAAGCATGGAAAAAAGCATAAACATTAGGGAAAGGCATGAAAGCAATGGAATGGAAGTATAATCCTAACCATGAGGGTGTGACTGAAACAACCTTAAGCTCTTGCTGAGGCTGCTTGCTCTTGAGTACACTTGGTAGCTAACTTCTTAAGAACATAGTTTAGGAATCAACTCACATAAGGATTAGGAGAGGAGTAAGTCAGCCAAAGGAGTAGAAGGAAAAATTCCAAGGAAGGCAAGACTGGGCAGCCTTGGCCACTGCTTAGGGGGCTTTATATACTACATAAATATATGTACATGTTGTATATAGATATATAGATAAATGAGTCCCTGAACATGTGTGCAACACATATATCAGTACAGCCATAGAATGGAAGAGAAGCAAAGAAGCATGACATGAGGGAAAAGCATGAAAATAATGGAATGGAAGCATAACCCTGACTATGAGGATGTGGCAGAGATCATAAATTAATGAAAGATCATAAATGAAGAAGCATGCATGTGGCAGGACATGAAAGGCATGAGGAGAAGGCATGGATTAGAAATGGAAGAATAATATATAATCAGAAGCAGAGGCATAGCCATACCATAGGGTGAAGAGGGGAAGAGGTGAGGAGGTGAAGACATGAAGATGTGAAGATGTGAAGGATTTAAGAGGTATTCTGTAATATGGTGAAGGTGTGAAGAGGTGATATAGTGACATAGTGAAGAGGTGAAAAATAGGAGGGTGGTCCAGACCATCCTAGAGATTAGATAGAGATTGCCAGCAATCAGCAGATAAGAGTTATCACATATCTAATGTGAGTTGATTGCACTTCTGGTGCATAGATGGCTTGATTGTGCATGCCCAATGCAGTTGATAAGAAAGTTGCACCTGTCCAAGGTGTCTGATAAGGGGTAGCACCTAACCTGTGTATTTAATGGAGGAATAACACCTGTTTAAAGTGCTTGATGAGGAAATCTACCCTTGAGGAAGTGAAGAAAATAAAAAGATAAATGCATCAAGCATAGTTGCAAGTTGGCAGCTGTTATAATAACAAAAAGTATTAGGCTCAAAAAGCATAAAATTGTTCAGAAAAATGCTTTTAAGTTGCAGCCTATAGTTGTAATGATTTCAACATATTTTGGAAGCCAGTGTTGTTGATGATGTGTGATTAACAAGTATTTCTATTGATCCATCTTTGTTAGATTTGGTGATTCTGCACTTCTGATAAGTTTTGCTTCATACTGCACTAACTAGTTGTTACAAGTTTAAATCCACATTTCACTCAAGATGTTCATGAAAATGTATGCAAAATGGTGTGCACCTACTCACAAGAAAGAATCAAAGAAATAATTTATTATAAGTTAGTAGTTTGAATAATGGGAGAAGTGCTCAACTTACTATTTGCACTACTCAGGTGATCAGTTGCTATATAATTGTATGCAGGTGGCACTAGAACTAAATTACTTGGTGGTGCCTCAGGCTGTGTCACTGCCAGGATGTTGTCCACGTTGAAATGAACTAGGAAATCTTTTGAGTCAACTAGAGGCTGGAAGTGACTTGGAACTTGAAGACCTGTGGCTGACAGCTGCCAGTGAATAGTATGCCCAGGCTGCCCAGCATAGAAAGAATATTGTAAATCATAGGGTTCTGAGTTGGTGAAGTGTGGGTAAGTTGTGGATGTCATAGGTTGGTTAGAATCAACTAGTGGTTCCAAGTTATTGGTGTAGGGGTACTGGTGGAATTGGAATTTGTTGGAGATGTATGGTGGTTCTTCAGGGTGGTAGTGAAATTGTTGTTCAAATCGCCTAGAGAAGTGGCTCCCAGATAGTAGCAGCCAGTGATGACCAATACTATTACTGTTAGCATGTGTTACAACCTGATTATAAAATGCACTGAATACAACCACTCAATGGTGGTCTTCAACCACTTGCTCTGTGTTGGTGATGGCTGTTATAGCTATCACTGACTGACACATTGTCTGATGAAGGAAGTTGGGGAAATTCCCAGTGCACCATCAATGAGCAAATCCACTGAGTATTGTTTTAGTTAATATCAGGTAAATGTTGGTCACAGTGTTTCCCACATGGGTATTAGATTTGGTGATTCTGCACTCTCGATAAGTTTTGCTTCATACTGCACTAACTAGCCCTTACTTCATTTTCTAACTGCATCCAAGTGATTCCTCATGCTCATTATACCTACCCTCCACTTCTCCCCATCATTTTAGCTTGTTGTTGTATCTCTGCCCAAGCAGAGCATGGACTTGTAGTGTTTCCATTCACACTGTGACTCACTTGTTTACCTTTGTTTACCTACAAGCACACTTACATTCACTGTTCCTTCTCCTTGGTTATTCACAGTGGACTCCAGGTCGTATATCCTTATACCTCTTTCAATATACTTGGTTACTCACAGTGGACTCCATCCTAGCTCCCTGAGTCAACCCACCAAGTGACTAGCTATCCAATCTGTACCACCAGTGGGCTCCAAGATGGTGATGCATGATTCTCTGTATGAGCTGTGCCAACAAGACAGCCAAGTATGTACTGGATTGCTGGATTGCACCTGCAAGTTGTGTGTCTGGCTGAAGACAAAATACAGAAAATCAAAGGAGAAGAAAGGAAAGCTGAGGAAGGAGGCAGCACCACTCACAGGTCCCAAGGCAAAGGCAAAGGCAAATGCAAAGGGACACCAAAGACCAGGTAAGAGTTCAGTTTTCAAACCTGTAAGTATCTTTTAATCATCTCTTCAGTCTGTAATAATGCCTACATGGTGATTCCCATGCATAAGGCACTAGTCACCTCATTTTTCTAAGTAGAAGCTGACCCATCTGACTTCTTCAGGTTCTTCCTATTGTCCAAGCCCGATTTTGACCACAAGGACAATGACATGATGCCCTGCAAGAAGGTGAAACTCTCGGATCCAGCTTGGCATATGGCTGTCGAAACTATGAAGCTGGTACTGCTCACTATGAGAACAAAAATGCATGGAATGCTCAGTTTCCTAACTGAGCTGCAAGCCCATGTAAAAGTAGCTAAAACTTACATTGGCTTGCAGCAGCTACAGGTAGAGAAGATGGCAGTGCTTTTGGAGGAATTGTAATGGTGTCCATCATCTTTTTGTACATAGTATAACCCATAACATACTTGTATTTTTCTCAAGTCCCAATTGTATCCGTGTCCATGTCTAGGTCTGTGTCTGTGTCTGGGTCCAAGTGTGATCCCTAAGTAAAAGTGAAAAGGTAATATAAGAAGGTGCTAGCAACGAGAAGGAAATAGAAATGAGGTTGGAAATGACACCGGGTTGTGAGATGATACTCAGCTTATCTTCTTCGTTCATCTATCATATCAATTCTTGCACAAATATTCAAAATGTATACCGAATTGCACTGGAATGTTAGAAAGAAAGCTGGTAACAATATGTGCACGTCTCATTGTGTGTTCAAATATGAATGTCTATGTGGTAAGTTCATTGAGACACTGACAGAGAAATGAAGATGAATATGTTTTTGGTTTTTTTTTTTTTTTTTAGTTTGATGAGAAAAATGGAGATGAAGTACTTCTATTTGTCAAGGCATGGTATAACTGGAGAGTGGGGTGTCACTGGATGAATACCAGGATGAAACAGAGGGCTCCAGCCAAAACCTGGGATGGAATGGATATGAATGGATAAGGTGAAATGGAATTGTCTGGACTTTTGTTGCACTAGTCATCTTGGACTGCATCACTTTTCATCTTCCTCATACTTGACATCTTCCTCAGCATTGTGGTCTAACTCCTTGTTATCCGATCTAATTAATTCCATGACCAGGATGGTGATCGTTATCCTTGGGATGTAAGGCAGCAACCAAAAGGCTGCATACCTGATCAACCTGTCCAACTCTGCCAACAGGTACGAATCCCCAGTTGTCCTTTGGAGAACTACCATTGGGCCCAAGTACCTCAACTTTGTCTTCCAGTTCAACTCCTTCTCAATCCAAGTATTCCGGACCAAGACAAGACTGCCTGGCTGGAAGTTGTGGTCTCAGATCCAGTTCTTGAACTGCACCTCAAAGTGTTTGATGGATACAAACCACAACAGGAGTACTCTTTCCTGGATAGTGCCTATATCTTCTACCCATTTTTGAAGCTAGCGGGAATATCAAGAGATTAGATCGGATCTGGAGGTACAATCAGTGTCTGGAGTGGGAACAAGAAAGGTTGCCTCTGCTAGATCAAATGGGAATAGAGGCTCGATGCCATGTACCATAAAATACAAAAAAAATCTGATAGACTTTAGGATGGTTACCCATTCTGCATAGAAAACAGAGTGAGCTGCAGATAACCAGCAAGCCTCTCCCCCCTGGGTACTTTTGACAATGGCCTCCTGGACATTGAAATGACACTATTCAACCATACTGTTCGCCTGGGAGTTGTAGGGAGAGATCTGAATGTGATGGATGCTGTACTGGTTGGCAAGTATATCAAGAGCTTGTATATATGCAGGACCATTGTCAGTAATGAGCTTGGTGACAGCTCCCTATCAGTAGAGAATGTTCTCGAAAATGAAAGACATGAGTGCAGATATGTTCTTGAACTGCAACATCCACCACTCTGGATAAGCTGTAAGGGTGTACCAGGCCTGGACAATAAAGTAGTAACCACCAGATCACAGTATTACCATAGTATCAATGTGTGTTTTGTGGAACAATCCTCCTACAACTGGCACGGTAGGTGGGATGTGCAGCTTCTTTATCTGCCAGATCTGACACTTGTGGCAAGTTTTGATGTACCACTTGAGATCATTGACCAACATAGGCCATCAAAAATGTAGCAGTAGGTGAGTGCAGACAGAGAACACACCCTTGTGACTGAGGTCATCATGGGCCTTTTGGATGAGTCCATATCAACACCCGACCAGGACAATGAGCTGATGGCATCTGTGTGGTTCCCGATGGTACAAGGACCCATTGAGCAGGAAGAAGCGGTGACCTGCACGAAACTAGTTTCATACACGCACATAGCAGAGCAGTCACCCAAGAAATAGAATTTCCACAACTCCCTGTGGACAATACCCTTTGATACCATAGGGAATGATAGCCCCTATCATGACCTATATACCCCTATTTTTCCAGATTTTTCCACCTACTGGTTATTGAGATATTCATTAATCTCTCTAGTCATACCCTTACACTTGCAAATATGTACATAGCATACTATTTCTTTGATTCCTCTTTATTTATCTGATTACTTAGCTAAGTGCCAGTGAGACAAAGTGATCATGTGACCCCTAGCTACCATGTGACCTTGTCCCCATTAGTCTGTACAGCCCTGCACAGCATAGCCAGCCTCTTTGGCAGAGCATTCCAAATTTGGACTCCTTTGCTCAAAGTGCTTTCC
>JBBPRR010000938.1:0-14598 GCA_038093115.1 Hortiboletus flavorubellus | reverse complement strand
CATAATGGACAACATCTCCTGTGGCAGCCTCTCGGTGGAAGAACTGGCAGCTCCCGGTTCAGCGTTTGCTTTCCTCAGACCACGTTGCACCGGCTTCCTGAGACCGCTACCTTCACCTGTGGAAGGCAGCGAGGAATTTTGTCTTGGATCTCATTACAACCTATGTATACGCGTTGTTGTACCACCCTGCGAGCGAACGGCCCGGGTGGAGGCTCTCCGTGGGGTTCATCCGAGCCATCCTCACTGTCTCGCGGCACTCGCGCGCGTGCCAGGATCGACTGTCGTCCCGGAACGATGTCACCGATTCATCGATCCTTTTTTTTTCTCCCCCTCTCTCTCAACGGTGGGATATTGGTGACGGGGTCCCCTAGACACGTGCACTCCTCGCCCTTTGTGATCAAGCCTGGATGATGGGGGAGAATGGATTGTCCCGGAAAGCGTATGTACCGCAGCGAAACAAAGACAATGGTATTGCAGACGGGCAATGGACGACCCAGCGAGGGAAAGAGAGACTACCTCCGAGTCGCAGGCGACTTGCACGCAGCGACCGATGATCGCTGTCAATGTGGTCTCGACGAACCCATCCCGAGTCTCCGTTTAAAGTCAACGAATGAAAAATAAAATAAAGGTCCCACTCCACTTTGGACCGGTACCCACGGCTAACAAATAGACACCACGTTATCAAGCTTGGACGACCTATACAGTGAGAGCGTCGGGCGGATCATAAATCACAAACGTGATTAGGGTGGTAGTGGCAATCCCCGGCCATGCTGCAGACGGCAGACGACACGGAGCCTTCCAGGCAGGATCAGGATGCTGTCAGAGATGCTCCACCACGATCAGCGCTCGGCGCGCAGCCTTTGGTCAGGTTTTGAGATTTCCCCGAAAGCGTTAGAGCATGTGTGCACTTACCCGGGGCACAAACGATGACTCCTGCTGGTGAGACGCTTGGCCGGGTATTAGATCTGCTCGAGAACTTGGAGCATGAGCGCTACCTAGCAAAGGCACTTCCAGCCCCAGACCCTTTGGTGCAAAATCAGATTGTTAGGAACACTAGTCTACCTGGAATTACTGTCTCACTAACTTGTGTAGGCGTTGCGGTCGACAGGTTTGCCAACTTTGGTGCCTTCGGGGCCAAGGTCGTAGGGGATGGTCAGTCACTCTGACTAAGGTCTGTCCGCTTTCTAATGGTGTATACCCAGTCATCATGGCCCTGCGTGTGTATGCCATGTACCTCGGTTCAAAGATTGTACTGGCGATCTTGATCACGATGATATTAGCAAGAATCGGTCTCGGGCTCACAATCTCAGTCATTATCTTTGGTCCACAGAGCGGGATCTCTGGTGCGTTTTGGTTCTTTGCCCGTTGACCCAGTCTGTCCTGCGCGGTGCATTGACCTCAATCGACCCCAAAGCAACCGAATGGATCCTTTCCAGAATTCTTGTCTGGTCCGAGCGTCAACACGTCCGGTTCTCTCCCCTTGGCATGGGACATCCTTGCCCTCGCCATCAACTCGATCCTGTTCTTCCTCGCTGTGGGGTGTTTCCTGTTCTTCCTCGCTGTGGGGTGTTTCGTCAAGCATGCCATTGACATGCGGCGGATGTTGCACAGGTGGACACTCAGCGGCTTGATGGGCGTGCTCGTCAGGGACAGCATCATCTATTTCTTTATGTACGTCTGTCATCGATCAGTGTGAGGCGTGGACATCGGCACGAATGACTGGGTGCGCACGTTTAGGAACCTGCTAGCGACAATTTTCTTGATGATCAGCGTCTGGAGCATTCCAAGCAACGTACGTCGGACCCCCTTCATTTTCTATTCCATCCAATCTGTGATCTCTCTGAGCAGTCGACGTACTTTGCCATCATCTCTGCATACACGCAAAACGAGGCGTCCGTGGTCATTCCGCGCCTGGTGATCAGTTTCCGGGAAAACTACAATGAGGACGGCCAGCCAAGCCAACACGGTGGGAATGCGGGGCACCAGATGGTTCGGAGTGACGAAATGGTGTTCGAGAGGCGCACGATGACAGATGATTTTGAGCTGCGGACCGTCGATCGGGCGCAGCCACCGTGCGTAGAGGAGTCGGTTTAAGGAGGAACTAGGAGAAGCATTTACACTCGTATTTATTTCTTGGCTTATGCATATGATGCTACGCTGAGCCTGATGAGTTGTGGTACAACAAAAAGTGATCTTCCGTATTCTACTCGATCGAGATCAATGTAAGGAACATTTAAAACGTGTTGTGGAGGGGATACCGTGCTCACCCAGGCCTTCACCCAGCTGCCTGTGTCCGCTCCAACCACTTGTCCACAACAACCGGTCGTCCATGGGTCGAATGCGCTAAATCAGACAGCCTGTTCCCGCGCATCCACGTCAACAGCTGGACAAGCATCAACGGTGTGACCACGCTCACACCATCCATGTTCCCAGGCTCCTTCGTCCCTTCAGAGGGGGTCTCCACACGACTGTGGCTCCCACTCCGGGTTTTTGACGAATACGGCGACCCCGCAAGCGCCTGCGCTTGAAATGCACCGCGCACGGTATCGCTCGCATCCCCATCTTCCCGATAGCGTTCCCATGCGGAATAGAGTGAAATCATCTCTTGGGCAATCGTGGAGATGAGGGACATGGACACGTTCAGGCCTGCAAAGAACCCGATGATGTCTTGCTGTTTCTTGGATTCTGTGGATAAGATGGACACTTGGCGAGAGGATCGCCAGAGTGGGTTGGCGTGGGAGTCGTTGGCGGGGTTTGAGGAAGATTTTTGTAGGACAAGGTCCCTCGTGGGAGCATGTAGAACGAGGGTGAGATAGAGTGCCGTGATGGCAAGGAGGTGTGGGGGGTACAAGAGACATAGATCGGATCGGTAGGTATCATTGATGACGGACCTGAGGGTTGTTTTGAACACTGTCAGGGAATATCGGTAAAACAAAATCAAAGGGCCGCACCATGTGAGTTGAAGTGCGTCATTGCTCAACTTCAGTTGACCCTCACCCATTCCCCAGTACCGTGGCCCGTCGTCCACCTCAGCGCCTACCTCCCCCGCCTCGGCCGTCGACTTGTCCGTGCTTTCTTTCTTACACAGTGCCGTGAGCGTCCGGTAGGGATGAAAGATGGTCAAGTCACATTCCAAGTCGGCAATGAGGTAGAACTCCATTTCCGCCAGTTTGGAATTATCAGAGGGAAAGGACTTGACACCAAAAGGTTGCTCTGCATTCAATGGTACGCCCGTAAGACGCTGCGAAAACCATGCCGACTGCAAGCGGAAAAACAAAATACGCATGGCTAAAGAACAAGCGGGCTTCCGCAACGACGTTCTTGATGTGCACAGGTGACTCCTCTGCCTTTCCAGCGACATAACAGCATGCGGCGATGACAACGAACGGGTCTGTCTCACAGTATGCATTCTTGATGTAAAACCTGCGAAAGAAGACGATCGCCGTTGCGATCACGCGTTGTCGAAAGTTCAGCTTCTTGCCGAGCTTCATGATAACTGTTTGAACGAATCCCGATGTGTTTAAGATGCTGAGTGGAGGAGAGTTCTGACGTACCATTGGCGAAGAAGATGAAAAAGTATGTAAAGTATTCAGGGTCATCAACGTACTGGAGGTCATCGGCACGAGCTTGCTGGAGTATTGCACGGTCAACAATCCATCACTTGCTAACATGGTCCCATGAGCTACTTTTTGTGCGAGGACCTGACCCAACCCGCGCACTAGTGTGAACTTGCCCAGAAATCGGTGGCCATGGATTGTTCTGGGGCTGGAAAAGGTGTGTCTCGTGTCGTTTCGGCCGTGAGAAATTGCCTCGTACATTCCGAAATACTAGATACAATGCGTTCATCCTGAATACCCAGAGTCAGATGATGGTCTGGGTCAGATATAATGGTCCGCTTACAGTGCAAGGGCTATCCCCAAATAATGAACCTGTAATAGGTATAATGGATGCGACTCAGAGAATGCCCATCGATGGAAATTAGGGTGAAGAACCCACAATAACATAAACAACTTGGACACCATGACCCACTGGCACACAGGCGCCGCGATTGAGCAAGCATGCTTTGGCAAGTGCTGGCTGTGAATCGGTGACGCAGCAGAAAAACGAGAGTAATAATCCCAATCTCACACATGCACACTCAATGGTCTACTTGACGTCAAATTCTCGCTTAGACTCCTTGCCCCATTTTGTCCTGTCGACAACACAGGGATCAGCAACTTGAAGTATGGGTCTATGTGGCAGAACGGCAAAAACGTGCAGTCCAGATTTACGTACTGATTTCGGGAGCCCTGATAACTGACACGATGCGGTTTGGAGACAGGATGGGCGAATAAATAGCTATGTGTCCAATGGGAAACAGAGTGATACGATACAGTTTGGAGACGTGAAGTCCATGCAGTAGCTCTAGTGAATTCAATGAGATCTACAATCCAGATGAAGTACCATAGCGCATGTGTAACAACTCGGCTTAGTTCATTTTTGAGAAGCTGGAAACACTATGAGTTGGTGTCAGCACCTGCGTGAGGTCTTCCAAGGACACTGTCAAGCTGCTTATGGCAGACTGTGATGACCTTCGCCGTGATCCAATTCAACAACGACAATTTGTGTCCCCTACCAAGTGTTAGATACAGGTACAACATACATTAGAGAAAATCTTTACATCGGCAAGGCGGCTTGTAGATTGTATGGTACCATATTTGATTTCGCCACAGGCGCTCTAGAAGAATACTCGTGTGCCATTCTAAGCTCCGGGGTCAACAATGTTATGATGAGTGGAGTGGCGACTTACAGGGTATGCGTTCATAGCTAGAATAGTGGGAGATGAACGGGAGGCTCTGAAGGTTGATGAGGGCCATTGGACTGTGGGTTGTGCCCTCTTTATACAGCTCTGGAATCAATGGATTTCGTGGCGTCGGAGTGTTCGTACCTGATTGTGTGTTGCAATGTCGAGTGAGATCTGTCCTCCATCGAAAATGAGATCATTTCAAGTCCAAGCAGGGAGCAGTCAGGGATAAGACTTACCACAGACATGCCTAATTTGTTCTTGCATCCTGGGAGGCGTGGATGTTTGGTGTGAAATTCTAGGGATGTCGCTTACTGGGTCTGTGAAGAACTTACCTGTAATGACACATTACTAGCCAGCGAGCAAGTGGGATAGCTGAACTCAATTAATTCACGGACAATGGCTCGCCGTGCGACTGACTTAGTACGTATTTGAGATCCTGGTAAATCAAATATAACACTATAGCTGTGAGTCGCAAAAATGTACGAACTCGTGAAACGGTCGAGAAAGAATGGTGATCATAGAAGGGACATAAAAGTGCTTGAGGTCCCCAAGCACTCACGAGCCCTACAGGTGTGCTTGTTGACGAGATCGGGGCAGGTTTACGTTGTGCTTGTGTTGACTGGAAATCATGTTGGGTTGTTTTGGGCAGAGACGAGGCAGTGATCAGGATTGGAAGTGCTGGACAGTTGGGTGTGGTTAGTTACTAAGGTCAGCACGACTATTTTTGGAGGGCTTTCTCGGATGAGAATTGTTCGTCTGATGAGTTGCTTAGGGCGCAAGTCTTCCTTGCACACACACCTGAATTATGTGGTCGTGGTGTCGACGCCTACTTCCGCTACGCTTCCGACGAGTGCTACAACGAAAACTCCTGGTCCACGACAACGGAAACTCACTACTGAGACATCCTCGCTGTCCAATATTCTTTCCTCGGATTCTGTGTATGGGGTCACCGACCCAGACACCACAAGGGTCGTACTCATCGATATGGAGAACAAAATGATTGCATATGTTGGGGTATTTGAGTGTGGTGTACAGGATGTTGTGTCTGCATGGGGGTCTGTGTATATCCTGGGGAACGATGGAGCGGTTGGTGTCTTTCAATCGCACGTGGGCTTTACCATCAACTGAACGTTACTCATACTACAGGTGACTCACTTGGCTGAGAAGTCGACCAGCACAAAGCTCGCACTGTTGTACGAAAAGCACCACTACTCTCTCGCGCTTTCGTTTGCGTATACACAGAGTCTGGACATGACAGATGTACATCGGCATCATGGCGATTATCTATACGAGAAGGGCAATTATGACAGTGCCATGAAGGAGTATCTGCAAACGATTGGTGGTGTCCGGGGAAGTTATGTTGCATGCAAGGTACGCTACTCATGGTCATAATGATGCTTCTGCTCTCGCTCATATGTTACACCAGCATATACTCACCTCCGCACAGTTCCTCACAGCTAATTTGCCCCCACTTTTGATGCTTTACCTACAAGAATTGCATACACATGGGCTCGCGAACGCAGAGCATACAACCCTGCTCCTCAATACTAGGCTACGCCTGGGTGGGCGATGTTGCCAAAGTGGACGCGTTTGTCTGCAGTGAGAGACAAATTGTCGGAACTGCCGCATCCGAGGGTAAAGCAGTTTCCGGGGAGGGAACGAGCCAAGAACCTTTATTTGATCTTGACACGGCGATCCATGTATGTCAACAAGCTGGGTTCTTTGAGCAGGCCGCTTACCTCACGAAGAGGTGGGGGAGACATGAGGACTATCTAAGCGTCATCGTGGAAGATATTGGCGCTGGAAGGGGTGGTGCGAAAGCGGCCGAGAAAACAGATAAAGGAAAGATAGAGAATGGATACAGGGTAGCAATTGGTTATTTGCGAGAAGTGGGCAGAGCCGGTGTAAGTTCTCGCCTCCCATTTTTTCTAGTGACAATTGATTGACGTTGGGTTCGGTCTGTTAGGTGGGATCGAACCTAGCTCGTTATTGCCGTGCTCTTCTGGACAACCTCCCTGATGAAACCACGCAATTGCTGATCGATCTGTTTACCATTTCCGGATCTCTCCCACCTTCAGAGGGCCCCCAATCCCCAGTACAGGGCACGTCGGCGCCTTCGTATCTGGCTTTGCTCATCCTCTCCAGAGTACCTGCAGTACCTCCTACGTTGACCGGCAGTGACAGAGCTGGGGAGAAAGTGGAGAATAAAGGTGAAGAAGAGGATCTGGTGACCGCATTAGCTGGCGGACCTGGTCAATCTCTCGCACCCCAAGTATGATCCACAAGCAGGCCAGGGACGCTGACGCCACCTAGGTGACCATCCCCAATGCTCTTCTTTGCTCATTTTGTAGACCGCCCCGAGTGTTTTACAACTTTCCTCGAAACGGTGGCACAGCGGCGGTGGGGACAGACACTGGATGGCACGGGTGGTTCGGAACCGGGCGCTGTTGCTGTTGGTGCAGGCAACGATGAAGAAGCGGAGAGACGAGACCAGGCTGCAGTGTGGAATACGCTGTTGGAGCTCTATCTCGACGAGGGCAGCCAAGGGGACCAACATATCCCGTGCGCGCACCACAAAGCCCTTCGACTGCTCCATTCCACTTACCTTCCATATGACCTCACCCACACGCTGGTCCTTTGCTCGAGCCACCAGTATACACCCGGACTGATTCTTCTCTGGGAGAAGATGGCTATGCACGAGGACATCTTGCAATTCTGGATGGAAGAGCACAACTCGAGCAGCACGTTTGTAACGGGCTCTTCTGAATCGTCGCCTTCAGTACAGGTTATGTCAGCGCCACGCAAGTACAGCCCTGATAATCTACACCTTTACCCGCTCGTCTTACGGTTCCTTACATTGACACCTGCGCTACTCTCCACACGCCAAGCAGACCTTGAGTCCTTCCTGGTACATATCGAGAGCGAAAAGATAATGTTGCATTTGTCTGTTGTTCAGGTGCTCAACCGGAACGAGGTGGCCAGCGTCGGACTTGTTAAAGGTTGGCTGATGAGACGGATCAAGGAAGGCAGGGATGAGATCACAACAGCGCATATTGTCTTGTTCTGATCCCTTTGTTGACAAGACGACGACACGTTCTCACAGAACCGACAACTCATCTCTTCTTACCGCTTAGAGACACGGACGAAATTAAAGCAAGTCGAGGATCTCGAGGGTACGGAGCATCCGAGGGTATTCCATGTCATGCGGTGCTCGCAATGATTGTCAACTCGATCTTCCAAGCATACATTTCATGTGCAATCATAGTTATCATCAACGGTACGCCTCAGTCGTCTCGACGGTGAGTAGTTCTGATGGATCACTGAACGTAGATGTCTCTTCGACAATGGCTGCTTGCCCTCTCTGTACTCGTCAACATGGTGATATTCAGGAGATCTGGCAGAATAATGAAAGGCTGGCAGACCAGCACGATCTATTCCTTGCCAAAGTCAAGGAGTCCGGCTTTCGGGCTGTTGCGGGTGGATTTGGAAGGGGATGGCTGGGTATTGGCGGGAATACGGCAGTGTCCAGGTGAGGGAGTGCGAGAACATTATTGTCTGCATCGTTATTGTTCATTTCATATCATTGTTCACATAGTCGGCAATATCTTATCACATTCCGAGCCTGAGAAACGAGGAACACTTGGATTTGAAAGTTCATGCAGAACAAGCACATCACAGATACAAACCTATTCGCGTTTGTGCTTCAAACTTGGCTTCGAGTTTTGTCCTGGTACAGCACACAAAGGACCACGTTCGATGGCTGGATGTTCTGGTGTATGAAATTCAATCCTGAGGTCCTCTGCAAGAACCGTAGCATCCTGGGGCGGCAGAGCTTCCGTCGCGAGCTGCCAGAAGCTAGAAGTAATACGAGTCAACGTGCACCTCGAGCAAATGTGGATGATGGATATATGCAAACTGACGAAGTGAAAATTTTCTTGCGACGGCCCCATTCGGGGCGCCATTTGCTCCACTCCATGTTCAGTTGTGCGAGGTCAGGGGCACACTGCTATGTAGCGGAGCAAGCCTCTCCGATAAACGGGCAATCTAATAATGTAGAAGATGGTATCAATGACAATCTGTGTAGACGAGTCTTACTGTCTGATTCACGTCTTCTATGTGAGCCTCGAGTTCGACGTCCATAGGCATGCCTTTGAGTCTGTTGCATCACAAAACATCACACAAAGTACGAATATGTTATATACCCCTTATATGGTATAAAAGTTGTATAAATTGTATAATGGATTATAAAGGTCAGCACGAAGGACAATCTCTATCGTGCTGGTGCCAATGGGCCAGAAGTATAATTTCGGCAAGGTTCTGCAATCTTTGTCAGCGCATCATACATCTGCCATGCACAAGCATAATATAGACACATTATAAAGGTAAGTACAACGGGCAAGGTATATATTATATATTCCAGTGGACAAAAAAAAGTTCCCTGTGTTTCTTTGCTCCTGCTGGTGTGAAGATTACCATTTGTCTGATGACAACCATGATGAGTCGTTTTTGTAGGGATGCATGACGGTGGTGGAAAAATGTCAAACTGGGAGCTGTGGTCCAGACCACCCAGCATGATAGTAGTTAGTCTGTGGTTTTACAACGCTTCTGAGTACCTACTGATCTCTGCCATGTACTCATTGTGTGAAAGAGTAAATTGCATGATTATTGGGGATATACCCCCCAGTGAAACTCGGGTATCTTCAGCAGCGGAGTGAGGTTGCCCACAAACAAGTCTTGGAGTCAGTCACAATCCGCGAATGAGCAATTTACATGATTGTCAGGGATATATCTACCAGTGCGACTTGAGTACCTTCAATGGCTGGGCAAGTTTGTTTGCCAACAGATCTCAAGGTCAGTCACATTTCGAAAAAGAGTAACTTCTATGTTTGTCGGGGATATATTTGCCAGTGTGACTCGAGTACCTTCAACAACTGGGCAAGTTTGCCCGCCAACAGATTTCAAGGTTGGTCGCATTTTGCAGAAAAGTAACTTCTATGTTTGTTGGGGATATATTTCCTAACAAGACTCGGGCACCTTCGACAGCTGGATTACCTCGCCTGCTAATAAATCTCCAAGTTGGTTGCATTGCAATGCCAAGCAATGTTTGGCAGGATTGCTCGTTCTTCACTATCCTGGTCTCACCACTCATTCACATCTGGACGATGCCCATCAAGAATATCAATTACCATGTAACTACTCAGTAACAGCTTCTTGTCATGTACATTTTATGGCTCTATGCTCCCTGGCCTGGATCGGTGCGACGCCTCTTGAAAGAGGCTGACACAGAAGTATTGCTGTGTTCCTGGGGGGCGTAGTCCCGGACGGCCTCACATCCAAAAGCCATACTGTCACGAAAGTAAGCTGGGATATCTGCAATGAGAATGGCTTCCATACCGATTCCACCACAGTAAGAGGTCATCAACGAAAATTTTGTCTGCGGGGTCCTCCATCTCTTCGAACCATCTGACGATGTTATGGTAAAAAACGGCGTGGTCGAAGAGACCATCAACAAGCCTCCACATGCCACGGCTGGATAGAGCAAATCGAAGCTGAAATTGTAAGTATTTTTCGCCTCTGTAGCACTGCGGACCTCACTTGCACTGCTGTATAGGTGATTGCCCTTGGCTCGACTGATCCCATCGCAACTAGGAAAGCCACGTTTGTTCGTGTGCGCCTTTCACCACAGCGCAGTTTATTAGGGACATGAAAGATGGGGTGTTCGTCTTCTTCGTCGGCAGAACTTGGAGACGTGAAAATGGATTTAAAGGCCTATTGTGCGCGAGTCAGCTGGAAGAGTTTCAGCGGGCACAAGCATGCTCACCCGAACAAGCATGGGTCCCTTGAAAAGTCCTGTGGTGGGTTCATCTGGATCGTATGCGTGTTCCTTATAAAGGAATCGTGGCCACATGTTCACCATTATGAGGTATTTCGGGTCCCACTCTTATATCTTGTTGCGGTGGCTAGTTCATGGGGTAAATACAGTTAGCTAACAATGATAGGTACGTGCACACTGACTCAGATTCATCCCAGTCATAATCGACGGGACAGATGAGGCGAGCCGTGCTATCATTATAGAAGCCACGGCCAACCTTGTCGGAAGGGGAGAGATGTGGTTCAGGGGGTTCCTTTTCAGTCAGCCATGATACCACTCTGGTCTTGAGGAGGGCAGCATCATCTCCTCGTGCGCCATCGGCTCCTTCAGAGAGCTTGGGACCATGATCAACTAACTGCATGCCCACAAAACCGATGGAGATTCACCTGTTTCACAACTGTGTCCACTGTACCGATATTAGCAGGATTCATGATCCACTGCCTGAATTGGGGTAAGCGGGCGATTAAATGCTCGTATGTCTCAAACAGCCATTTCTCTCTAAGTGTTATGTCAGTCCTTTGGAGCAAAGTATGTTCGGTAAGACTGACCGGGGTGTACACTGTGTATCCGTCCTTTCCAAAGATCGTCGTCGAGCTGCTTTGTCGACCAAATCCTGGACGTTGTCGGTGAGGGTCACCAGTCTCCTGATGACTCTGCCTTGTTGGCGCCAGGATCTACTGTACGTGAATTGCAGTGAGTATGCATCTGAAGTGTGTTCGAAGGGTGCTCACTGGTTTGTCGTTCTTCGTGTCCCATTCTCCGGAATGCACAGCAGGCCACTTCGTTGCTCGTGGGCCAGCTGTGGTGCAGTAGAGGGAGTAGCGTCGCTGTCGATGGCAACATTAGCTTGGTTAGCACGAGACATGTTTGAAATCAAGTGGCCGTGGGTTGTATTTGCTCCACGAGAAATCGCATACCTTTAAACCAGTGTCCAGTCACTGAAAACTGCCGTCGGTTACCAGCAGGGCCTCGAAAATTGGTCAGTAAGAGGTGCTTGTTCGTTTGCATTAGGTGAGGGTCCACATCTACTCCCCCCAAAAAACAAGGTCCGGGAGAACACCCATGTGAGTGGCGGGAAGTGACATACATCCGCAAAAAGATTAGAAAGCGCACCGGGAGGGCCTGCAGCCGGATTACTTGCAGGAAGCGACATACATCCACAACAAAGGATTTCAAAAAGCTCTGCAAGCCGGAGAACTGCCGGGAAAAGGGTCCTTATTTACTTTGTTACCTAGGTCGGGGGGGCAAGGCGCACGAGAATTCAATGATCAGTAGACATCGGCAATGATGTAGCCAGTAAAAATCACATTAGTAGCTCGCGAATAATGAGGCTGTTCAGGCGGGCCACAAAGCGCCGGCGAACTTGTATCGGTCGAGTGTCTAGACCGCAATGGTTGCATTAATGGCTCGCAGAGAATGGTAAAGGTTAACTAACCGCAGATGAAAAAAAAAAAACTCCTCCAAACTTAGTCGAGCTGGCTAAATAGAGGGTCTAGATCAGGGGGCACATTCCACCAACACTGTCAGACCAACTGAATCAGAGTAGGCGAATATTATAAGTATTTGTATTAACTTTGGAGAGACGCACATTACATTTCTTGGTTGTGACCCATCCTTCGCTATGTGCCTCCAATTCCCCAAATTCCTGGTCGAGCTCCTGTGGGAAATCATTCTTTGGCTCAAAGACGCGCCTGATGTTCACAGCCTGAGCTGCTATACTCTCGTGTCAAAGAACTTTTATAAGTGGTCAGTCATCGATACGTCGCGAAGACATGCATCCACTCACCCCGCGCAAGGCTGCTACCTAATTTGTACCCTAGGGTGCGCCTCACAAACACAGAGATGGCGGCCGATTTCATGGACTTCATGCTTGAGTGGGGTAGGCCCAGAAACGTACAGGAGTTGTACATAGGGCAGCTTGTCAATGTCATCCAAGCTGCAGATGTCATCTCCAAATGTCGCAACATCACCGCACTCACCATACATTTCCCGTTTTGGCCTGCTGCTTCCGCCAGCCACAACCTTCTCCTCCAGCCACTCAAGAACTTGCACAATCTAAAATCATTGTCCATTACATTAGCCATGTTGTCGGATGAAACAGAGATCGACCTATCCAAATTTCAAAATTTCCATCAGCTCACCCATCTTCATCTCATCACACCGGATTTTAGCAGCGAAACCATACCTGAAGGGTTGTTGAAGCTTCCAAACCTCACACACCTGTCGCTCCACTGGTTCCAGAGTAGAGACTGTATTACTTGTCTCCGACGGTTTCTGGCACGCCCTTCCAGCCGCACACTCGTCCTCTGGGTTCCAGGTATAGCTTTGCCTGAGAAACTAGAGAGGAGATTAGTGGACCATAACTTGGTGGACCAGCGAGTCGTCCTGTTCAAGCAAGAACAGTATAACGGGTACATGAGGAAAGGGAACGGAGGATTCTGGCAATATGCAAAACGACTGGTCGCTTGGAGGATTGAGAAGAATAGTATGTGACTCACCAGTAGTTGAGCGCGGAGAGCTAATGCCTTGTTAGCTGACCCTCTCGCAACTAACAAATTGATTGAATCCCCAGTGTGGGATAAGTTATTGAGGGGCGGCGCAAAAAAATCCTACCCATAGAACAGTGGTGTTAGCCAGGTAGAGTCAGAGTAAATAGAAAAAAAAGGTGGGGGAGAGATGATACATACAGTGGCTCAAATAAGTGTCCCAATGTTTGCATGTTTCCCACTAAAGTCAATATTCCCCAACACCTCCTAACCTGGGCCTTAACATGTGAGTATATCAAATAAAGTACCTACCCCTGGCCTGCTATGGATCCCAAGGTGAAGTGATTTGGATATAATCTGATGGAATTGCAGTCATTTCAAAATGACATGTCATTGGGACACTTATTTGACCCTGCATTTGATAATCATTATATTATATGTAACATGGGTATTTGACAGCTATTGATGATTTCTATGTTGCCAATCTGTGTAATTATATAAGTGACATAATTCCAAGCAATATAAATATCCTGTTGTTCACTTCAATTGACCTCACCACATCATAAAGTCCATTCCTACCCCTATTAGAGCTAATATCATTGTTTTCCCTGAATTTGATCTTTCTACTAGACAGATTGCATCTGAGATTGATGGAGGGAAGTCCACTATGGCTAGAGTCATCAAGGAGATCTGTTAGAACAGCAGAATGTTAAGTTAGGATGTTTTTCCAAGCTTTCTTCTCTTAACAAGAGAAGAATTGTTTCTAGTATTACCTTTGAAAAGACTAATACTGTAGTCCAAGCCATCCATCTCATCAATTCTGTCCTGTACTCTTCTATCTATGCCCAAGTTTTGCAACATTTCAAAACTATATTTTTAAAGGTTGTGATCAAGAAAAAAATGCCTTTCTTGTCTATCAAGTATAAAAAGAAATAGCTAGACTTTGCTTTCAAGTACAAGGACTGGACTATGAAGGGCTGGACCAGAGTTATTTGGTCAGATGAGACAACAATCAATAGAATTGGATCACATGGAAGGATATATGTGTGGAAAAAGAGAAGTAAGCTCTTATAAGACAAGAAAATTTAGGAAATAGTGAAATTTGGAGAAGGTTTCTTAATGGTTTGAACATGCATGGGCTAGAATGGAGTGGGGATACTTGTACAAGTGAAGAGGAGGATATATGCTGAGCAGTATGTGTTCATTCTAGAGAACACTTTGCTTTCTAGCATGAAAATTCTTGAAATTCCTAAGCAGAGCATTATTTTGTAATAGGATAATGATTTAAATACTCATCCAAAAGGGCTCAAAAGTGGTTCAAATCTCAACTCTGGCAACAGTGGACTTCCCTAGATACACTCTGTCTAGCAGAAAGATCAGATTTAGGAAAAATAATGATATTAGCTCTAATAGGGGTAGGAATGGACTTTATGATGTGGTGAGGTCAATTGAAG
>JBBPRR010000937.1:0-14634 GCA_038093115.1 Hortiboletus flavorubellus | reverse complement strand
CGAGAGAGAAACGGCGCGCTGGTCGCAAGTAGGCCCTGACTCTGTCCAGCATCGCGGTCACCGTCCAATACATTTACCTAATTTGGTAACTTTGAGGCTGAGTGCGCGACGCGTCAACAACGTGACTCGCGTTCCAAGTTTGTCGTGACGTTCATCCCAGTCTTCCGCTGCGAATGAGCGACCCACCGTCCAGCTGTGTTCCGGCAACCTTTCAGACTCCAGATGGCTCAGATGCTGTCGCCCCGAAGCAGCTCCTGGAGTTCTTGCGGTCCTTGATACAAAAGTCGACCGCAGATGGCGACAAAGCAGTCTACGACAGAGCTTCCTGGGTTACCATGATATCAGGGCTCGCTGATCAGGTCTATGGCTACTTTCCCTATTTCACGTCTATTAAACAAGGCACGACCAACGAACGCATCACGCTCACACATGTGTCGCTCGACGTCTTGGATCATGTTTCGCACCAATCGCGGCCAATCTGGTATGACGGGGAGGATCTCGTGAAGAAGTTATTCGTGAGACTGCTTGCCCTCTGCGTGTCGGCGGAATCCTGGCTCGATGCGACCAACGCTAGCTTGGCGGACCACCTGGACCCTACAACCCTGTACTCAAAGGCGACCAACATTCTGGTGCATCTCCTGTGTCAGTTGCTTGCTTCTCCTTTCCGAAGGGAGATATCTCAGAGGGTCATGGTACATTCGCTTTTGCGGTGCGTACTTGGCTTGACGCACGGTGAGCCACGTGCTTTCTTGGCGTGTCGTTCTCGTCTCAGGTTCGCAGATGTCTTGAGCACGTCGCAGGACGATTTCCCCTTGGACATTCGGTTCTATTCGGCGCCACATTTGGGGCGGGCACCCTCCAACAGAGTAGATACGCCTGTAGGATATTTCTATACAGATCACGCGTCGAAGTCATTCTGAAGCCAAAGTAGGTCCCTCCAGATAACGCGGATATTATCAGACTACCGAACAAATCGTTTCTTGTCGTCTTCTGCAGCGTTGTTGCGGATATTACTTCCAGGGTGCTGCAACAGTCGGAGGAAACACGGTGTTTTACGCATGATCTCTTGCGGCGTATCGCCCGAATTGTTCCTCTGACGTTCTATTGTTGTTTCAGTTACCCCCTCTCGGACGTGGTGCGGTCACGCTGCCTACTTCGCACCCTCCAGGCTGCGCAGGTCTTGCTTCCAATGTGTACGAGCTTTCGGGATGCTCTTGGGACCCTGTTTCCCTGTCTTTTGATCCATAAACTGGAAGAAGGACCCAAGAATCCATCCTATCCCACTGTCAGTGCACTTACTTCCTTTTTGTCGAACGAAGGAGACAGTCGCTTGAGACTGACCCCGTTTCACGCAACTGCTATCCTTGGTATTCTGACAAAAGAGGAATGGGGGGATGCTGGGATTGAACTCAGAGTTCGTTTGTCTTGTGTGTTTTGATACAGAATCGAGACGACTGATCGTACAAGGTTCTCGCGTCCGTCTTTTTGCGTAAGCATCTTGATCAATTGGATGATGCGGGCTTGCAGGCTGTCGGGGGCTTTTTCCAAGGAAATCGATTGTATGGTGATTGGGAGGGGGTTGTGAGAGATGTGGAGGTGTTGCAAGCCGGTGATCGGGGTATCCCAAAGCAAGTCTCACTGTCCGCCGGTTGGCGTGTTCAGGCCACGCAAGTGCTCCGAGTGGTGGTTGATCCGCAGGAACTTGGGTGGACGAATAATGTTGCGTTATCCGATACCGAATTCGCAGGGTGCGGCTTGCAGGTGTTGAAGAGGGACAGTTCACAGAGGTATCCAATATCCTGCGCTTTATACCGTCATTAACGACTTGGTCCAGGTCGGCCGTCGTCAGAAGAGCCATTGCCGAATACACGTCATCAATCGTCACGCAATTGCTCTTCTCTTTTGACGGGGGCGTTTTGCTGGTTCAATCTGTACTTTCCTTACTCGGCGAGCTCCTTGTCGGTACCGCTGAAGAAGTGACGCCCGTGGTTCGTGGCAACACGTATCGGGCCATTTTAAGTATCGTAAAACACTACGCTGTCGATCTGCTTGCCAAAAATTGCACCCTCGCGCTGGAACTGGTGCAGCGTGGGGTATCCGACAAGGATAGATCCTCGAGGTTATTGGCTGGGTACGTGTTCATCGAATTCTAGTTGAAGGTGTACTCATCCATCTCAAGTCAAGCTCTTGCCCAATTCGTCAAAGTATGCGCAAACGACCAAGCAGGTTGGTTGCAGATAGAAGACCTATTCTTCCACCTCGTTCGCTTCCTTCACACGGGGGCCAGAAACGCGATCAAAGAGACGACGTTGATCACGCTCGGGTTAATCGGAACGTGCGTCCGTTTTTAAGTGAAGACGCTTCATTGATGTGGCTGACCGGTCTCAGCGATGCTCATCCACAAGTTCTTGAAGAAGTCGTCTTTCACCTGGTCTCGCAGCTGGGTGAACACAACCCAGTGTTGAAGAGTACTGCGTTGGGACAGGCGAGTATGCCTTTGAAGTGTCGCGGTGCCAAGTTAACATGGATATTAGCTGACTGAACTGACGAAGCGGTACAAGAAACCGCCGCATGGATTCTTATCACCTTTCCTCCCCCGGATCGCGCCGTTTGTCGTCGCTCGCAAGTGTACGAACCCGGAATTATTTGCAGAGATGTGTCAGTTTTTAGGAGTCTATCCGAACAGCTTTTTATCTATTACGCGCCCGCATGCGCTTCCTTACCTCTTTGCCGAACGCGAGGTCAGAGTCCTCGAAGAGATCGCAAGCGAATTGGGCAAGAAATTGTCGATTCTATTCCTCGGCGATGCTTCTTTGATCCTCGCACACATATTTCGACTTCAAGGGCCAGGACAGACAAACCAGGCCCTGGACTTTATCGTGAAAGTGGTTCGTGCAGACGCCGACGAGATCAACCGACGGTCGATAGACATCCGGAGTATTGTCCACAGTAATTTGCTCCCACTCTTGGCAGACTTGATGGTCGTGCTTGGGAACGAAAATCCCGATGATGCCGCATCGGTAGGCGGCGCACATATCCTGATTCGAGGCTGTCGATGACCCCTTTTTTTTTTCTTGATCTCCAGGCCGTCAGTGCACTGAGAAAAGTCGGCCGCATAATGTCCTCTCATTCGGGAAGTCACGACAACAGCAACGCGGATATGGTTCAGTTGCTGAAGACCAACTTGCTGGGCATTGTATCTTACATGAGCGAGATGCTACAAGATATCCGAGGAAAGAAGACCATACCCGCCAAAAGACAGATTATTCGGGCTTTCGGGGCGTTGATTGTGCAAGTTCATGACGCGCTTACGAGCGTTGCTCCCCAGGTAATCCGATATTGAAAGTGAATTCCGTTGCTCTTATCGTTTGTAGATCATGGCTACGCTCCAGACCATGTCTTTGATCCCGGAGCTTACGGATGTCACGCTCTCGACTTGGCTTATATTCCTCAAGAACATCGCTCCCCAAGACGTCGGACCACACATCGTGGCAACCAGTGCGACCATCGCGTCACTGTGGCCTTCACTATCACCAACTGCTCGGGAAACCGCAAAGGAATGCCTTAGGTTCATCTTGTTCGACATCGGCGACCTATCTGGGGGGCATCTGGATGAAGTGGTGGACTTGAGGAATATCCCAGAGCTGAGGGGTATTCACCAGGAGCTCATGCGACGTGGAGCTTCCCGGGATCCACGAGAGAAGCTACACAAGATTCTGGCGCAATTGAATAGCGATAACTATGCTATCACCTTGCATTTCCTCGGAGAACTGAAAACGTTGATGTCCGTGGACCACCCCGACTTTGTTCGCAGTTTAGCGTCTGGGGATGCTTTCGATCCTTTGGTCGGGAAAGTACAGTCGTCACTGTTCCACATCGCGTCTCGCGATGGGGATGACATTGAGGGGCTGCGACTGCTGGCTTTCGAATGTATGGGGATCCTGGGAGCTGCCGATCCAGACCGTTTTGAGATTGGCTCGAACGATTCGCGCATGGTCGTCCGGAGCAATTTTACGGACGAGGGCGAGGCTGTCTTGTTCGCGATGCATCTCATCAAGGATGTTCTCGTCGGTACTTTTCGCTCCACTAGCGACATCAAATACCAGGGCCGCCTCTCATACAGCATTCAAGAACTGTTACGATTCTGTGGTTTCACCTCCGCGCTCGTAGCACCGAAGAGTACGGTCCCGGTCCCAGTCAAGGTGCGCAACCGGTGGAGTAGTCTGCCGAAACACATTCTCGAGACGATCACCCCCATGTTGGAAGGCCGGTTTCAGAACATCGAAAACCCGCTTGTCCCGCCCGAGCGTCCGATCTATCCGCGACAAAACACTTACCGAGAATGGCTTCAGCTGTGGACAACGTACCTCATTTCGAGGGCGTCTGGGGAGACCGCACGCAGAATTTTTGGCGTCTTGCGGCCGGCTCTGAGGAATAAAGACGTCGGAGTGGCACACCACCTATTGCCTCACCTCGTTCTAAACATTCTTTTGTCTGGGGAAGAAGGGGATATACAAGATATACGGGAGGAATTATTGGCCGTGCTTGAGGACCAAGTCGATGAACGCAGCCCTTCCAGTGCGGACAAGAAGTTTCTCAGTGCTCAAGTTGGCCCTCTCCCCCAACTGTATCACCGGTGATCAATACTGACATATCATCTAGGTCGTCTTCACGCTTCTCGACCACGTTAGCAAATTTGTGCGCATTCTGCGCCAGGATATCAGTTCCAAGATAGCAGAGAACAGCAAGCGCTCACGAGCAAATGCTGCTGGGTCGCAGAGCGAAGACCAGCTTGTTCGAATTGATTCTATGCTTTCCAGCATCAACCATGACCTAATGGCTAAAGCCGCGCTTCAATGCAAGGCCTATGCGAGGTCTATGATGAATTTCGAACGGCAGGTCGTGGCGCTTCGAGAACGGAGTACGCCTGCATCATCAAGGGAACTTACTCCCCACTACGAACGTCTACACGAGATATATGCTCACCTCGACGAACCCGATGGGATGGAGGGAATATCTATGCTCATCCTCTCGCCGTCTTTGGAACACAAGATCCGACAACATGAAAGTACAGGACAATGGACGGCTGCTCAAAGTTGTTGGGAGGTGCGTCTTCAGCAGTCTCCTGACAACCTCGAGTTCCATCTAGGTCTATTGCGTTGTCTGAGAAATCTGGGTCACTACGGTTCGTGTTTCGTGCACTTTTTTCCTTTCGTCCGAGTAAGTTCCATGAGGACTCTTTCAGACACGCTGAGGACACATGTACGGGGTGTGCTCGTTCGAAATCCTGACTGGGAATCCGCACTAGCAGGCTTCCAGGCCGAAAGCGCCTGGATGATGGGTGCTTGGGGCGATCTCCAGCAAATCACGGCCAACAATGAGTTGACGTCGCCATACATTATGAAAGCCCGCGTTCTCCTAGCCATGCGAGCGGGCAACGCCAATGACGTAGCATCTGCATTGTCCAATGCGCGCGCTGTCTTGGGTGCGCCCATCACGGCAGCCGGAGCCAAAGGGTACCGCCAGTCGTACGACGCGTTGTTGGATTTGCATATGATTCACGAGATGGAGCTCATTTACGATGCCGTCTCTGCGACTGTTCCTCGTTCGCAAAGTCGGCGAGAGGCGATGAACTCGCTCGGCACTTCGCTCGCTGCTCGGTTTGATGCCACGCTTCCTAACTTTCGTGTTCGACAAGCAGTTTTGAGCATGCGGCGTACGGCGCTTGCGCTGAGGTCAGAGGCAGACCACACTCACGATTCTCCGAGTTTGACGTTCGCTTACACAGTCCTAACACGACGCCTTTGATAACCAAGGAAATTGGTCAGTCGTGGATTGCGAGCGCCAAGATTGCGCGTAAAGCCAAGCAATGGCAGACCGCTTACTCGGCCACGCTTCAAGCGCAACAGAGCAATGCCCGATTCTACTTTATGGAGAGTGCGAAACTCGTCAAGGCGACGGGTGAACCGCTGCGCGCGCTCCAAGAACTTGAGAATTCGATGCGCCTGAGCGGTCTGATGGAGGATCCGAACACGATCGATTTGACGTCTGATGACGACGCTGAATTGAAACGCATGAGGGCCAAGGCGAGCATTCGGCTCCTTTTTTTTTTTTCCCTGTGGCTCACGTTCTCGTAGGCTCATATTTTGCGGGCGCGCTGGATGAACGAGTCGGATCGATACGAGCCTTCGCAGCTCTTGAAAGCATTCCAGACTGCTTCAAATCAGGGCACGATGATGGAAAGTGCACATTACCATCTCGGAAGATTTCATGACCAGTCCTTTAAGCAACTTTCTGCACCAGATGACGAACGGTATGCAATCAATTTGTTTTTCTCGGAGTAAAAACAGACGATATCGGATGTAGGAGTATTCGTATGAATGCGCATATAGTCAGGAACTATGCCAAAGCTGTGGGCTTGGGCTCGAAATACGTCTATCAAGCCATACCACGCATGCTTACGCTTTGGTTAGACCTTGGAGAAAACCCGAGAATGGCTACGCATCCCATCTTCTCGAAGATTCACGGTGCCATATGTCAGGCAGTGGAAAGCGTCCCGGCGTACAAGGTACGTTTTCATTACCCCGATACTTACTTTGCCACCGCTAAACCTCGCGGTAGTGGTTCACGGCATTCCCTCAAATCGTGTCTAGGGTGGGACACACCAATCAAAAAGTGTATCACGTCTTGTCAAAGATCATCAGCAAGGTCATCCGCGAATACCCACACCAGGCGCTGTGGCTTTTTGCTTCCGTCGTCAAGTCTACCAAGCCCAATCGAGAAACGCGTGGGCGGGCGATACTGGACGCTCTCCGGGTACGTCCCTTTCCTACACTGCACTCTCGCCGCGTACTTGCCGCCTGGGTATTCATCGCGAACACGTCAGAACGATCCCACAAATGCTGACACGCAACTCCCGATGCTCATCACGCAATCGCACGCGATAACGGAAGAGTTACTCAAGTTGTGCAACCACCCCATCGACGACGATCGTAAGACGCTCAGCATGAAGCGCGAATTCCCAAAGCTGGCTTCGCTGGGCAAGTCGAGACTGCTCATCCCACTCCAGGAATCGCTCACTGCCAATCTACCACCTGCGTCTTCGACGACGGAGAATTCGATACACGTGCCTTTTCCGAGCGCAGCACCGACGTTCGAGGGTAGGGTTACCGTTTTCGTCAGGCGTGGCGTTTGAAAGTGCGGTGGTGCTGACCCTGCTGTGCATAGAGTTTTCGGACGAAATCGAAATCATGCGTTCGCTTGCGAAACCACGCAAGATTACGATTCGCGGATCCAACGGACAGACGTACATGTTCCTCGGTAAACCCAAGGACGATCTTCGAAAGGATGCCCGGTTGATGGATTTTAATGCCATCATCAACAAATTGCTGAAAGCGAATTCGGAGTCTCGAAGGAGGCAGCTTCGTAAGTTTCTCTAGGAAACCCTTTTTTTCTTCTTTCTCTTTCCGTGGTTAGACTTGACTATGGCTCAGATATCCGCACGTATGGTGTGGTGACGCTCAACGAGGAATGTGGCTTTATACAATGGGTTCCAAATACGATCCCCATTCGTCCCGTGTTGATGCGGTACTACGAGGCAAGACGCATCAAGAGCTGGGTGAGTACAGACTGGTTTCCCCAAACGCCCTATACACGCGTTGACGGCGAAACAAGTCTCCCGAGATGAGTGAGGTTTTCAAAAAGATTAAAGAGGCAACGGAGAAAGAGGCTGCGGAACAATTTGCGACCAAGGTTCTGCCAACGTATGTCGCACACACTTTTTTTTTTGGTGGATGTCTGAGTCCCTGTCTGCTAGATTTCCTCCCGTGTTTCATGAATGGTTCGTGGAGACCTTTCCTGAGCCATCAGCATGGCTTTCTAGTCGCTTGATGTATGGGCGAACCGCAGCGGTGATGTCGATGGTCGGATTCATCCTCGGGTAAGTCATCCATCTAGCCGACGAGCGCCGATCGTCGTCGCCAACGGGTTTACAGACTGGGTGACCGACACTGCGAAAACATTTTGCTCGACACCAACACGGGCGACGTTGTGCACGTCGACTTCAACTGTCTCTTTGAAAAAGTGCGTGTTCTTCTCCATCTTACCGCCCACGCCACCTTACTCATACATGTACACACCACATACAAGGGTAAAACGTTGGAAGTCCCCGAACGTGTGCCGTTTCGTCTAACGCAAAACATGATCGACGGATTGGGCGTGACTGGTGTCGAAGGCGTCTTTCGCATGGCGTGTGAGATGACAATGCAGTTGTTGCGGGATAACAAGGACTCTTTGATGAGCGTTCTCGACGCGTTTATTCACGACCCGCTCGTCGAATGGGAGGACGAGAAACGTAAGATGGTGCGTGGAAGGTATCTCGCGTTTGTTCGACCAGGCTCCATGAAAACACGATATAGGACCGGGAGCGACGCAACGCCGTCAAGTCCTCGACGGATTTACATCACCTGGCCAAGAACGCACTTCGGCCGATCGAGCGGAAACTGAGAGGGGTGTATTCACCATCGAACATCAAATCCCGAAATCACAGTGGAAGTGGAGGGTCCGGAGGTGGTGAAGAGCGAGAGATTTCTACCAGCAATTTGGTGGAGATGTTGATTCAGGAAGCGACCGACGACGGAAATTTGGTATGTAATTCTGGTCTTTTTCTCTCTTTGGGTTACTTACGGCGCGTTGCAGGCCAAGATGTATCCTGGATGGGCCGCGTGGCATTGAAGGGTGTGACGGATGGTAATCTAGTATCATATAAACATTTTGTCGCGATGCGTGAGATTTAGCTCGATGGCGCTCAGAGTATCCAGTTCTACTGGTTCACACAGGGAAGCGTGGTCGCGTCGCGACGACGAAATAACGAGCGTATGCATGCATTGAAGGAAGCGAGAATCGCGTCTATGTGTATTTAATCCTTTTTCATTGGCTTGGACTGGAAGGGAACGTTTGTACATGCGAGTATACGCGTCGCTGAAACAAGGACGTACAAAGGCGAGCGAGTAGATGCCATAAGCAGTACCGACCATGCCGACTGCGTAGACGCTAAAGTAAATCCCTGTGACGGACCGTGTGAACAAGCCGCTTGGAGCAGGAGCAAAGAGGATGAGTACCTAGGTAGAGCCTTGCCCGTGGTGGCCGCATGTAGATGGGCAAGTGGGAGGACTGGAAAGACGTGGGTGGGTATGCGACGAGTGAGTCGAATGTTTGACAGCGACTTACCTGGAACGCCCTTTGCTGTTCTAGCACGGCGTTGGGACCTACATTTTTATAACTGACCGATAAGTGGGGTATATTTTTTTCGTGGAGACGGACGTACGGTTGACGAGCGAGTCGAGGAACATGTTGGACGTAGACGAGGAAAGTATAGTTGGGGGAGAGACCTCGATGTCGGAGTCTGAATGGCGTTTGGATTGCCGAGCCTGCCCGAGCGTATGACCCCCCCACAATTGATCCATGGCAGACCGTGTCCGCGTGCGCGTACGTCCCTCTTGCTGCCCCACCACCTCCCCTGCCATTCACTGACGGCCCACTTTCCGGTCTTCATAGGGGGTAACGATCCATAGACCGATCATATATGGGAACACAGCGACGGTGTTGACTCCCGCCGAGAGGGAGCTCGCGCCAGAGGGCCATACCCATCGATGGACGGTCGCCGTCAGAGGGGCTGCGAGCACGCCAGATTCGGACATCGTCGGCGGTGCAGACGACCTGGGATACTTTATCAAACGCGTCACGTTCAAGCTCCACGAAACGTACGCCAATCCGTCTCGAAGTACGTCCCCCCCCCCTCCTTCATCACGCGACGTGTGGTTGATGGGGGGCACCGGAGCCAGACATCGATAAACCACCGTTTGAAGTCTCGGAAACGGGGCAAGTTTCTTTTTTTTCTTTTTGTCGTTTGGCGTATGAACGACATTCAACGTTGACGTCTGCGGACCGTCCCCAACAGCTGGGGCGAGTTCGAAATCCAGATCCGGATCAATTTCGTCGCCGAGTCGGGCGAAAAAGCGATCACGCTCTATCACCACCTCAAACTGCATCCTTGGACCGTCACCTTTCCGATCCCAGGTTCGACCGTTTCCGCCGAACCTGACATCCCGTCCCCCGAGAACGCAGCCAAGCTCGGTCCCGTGCATTCATGGCAGTACGACGAAATCGTCTTTGCAGATCCATTCCAATCGTTTCTCACATTGCTCACTGTCCACCCACCAACGCCGCTCCCAAAGGCTACCAAGAAGCCTATTCCGTTCCATGCGTCCAATCCGGCGTCATTGCAAGAAACGACGAGGTCGGGTGTGCCTGAGTTTACGAGTGATATGGAAAAAGAGGAAGCGGAGCGATTGGAGGAGGCCCGGGGAGTGATCATCAAGGAGCAGGAAAAGTGGAGGGGTATTTTGATCGAACGAGAAAAGGAATTGGAGGGACTGCAGAAGCTACTTGGGCCGAGGGAGTGACGCACTGAGAGCTTTGACCACCCATGGGCTGTGACATAAAACGCCGCCTGATCTTTGTCGGTGCGGTTGTGTGTTCCCTGCGTATGTATATACACATTGATATATAATTTCTAACAAAGAGCCGGGACCCTCTTTTAGTTTCGGATTCTTGGCAAGTAGTTAGATACGACAAAATGATGTAGCATAAAACGCTCGAAACAAGCTGGAACTATACAACTTGGTTACAGGCATAAAAGTGTATCTTGTCAGACGAGTCTCGATCAGCAGAAAATCTACGTAGCCCCTTATTCGTTACATCGCATGCAACCAATCATCAAAACCCGCCACCAAACGTTCTACCGCTGCCCGTCCTGGCACCACACGTCCTATGAAATTAAAATACCCGAACACTCCGGCCCTCGTGTGTGCATCAATCATCGCGTTTCCCCACAGGACAAGCCATGCCATCGTCCAGATCCACCCTACCATCCCTTCCACCTTGTTCCCCGTAAGTCGCTTGAACGCCCGTTCGGCAAGGATACCAGGCGCCATCATCCCAAATCCAACCAAGTTTCTCCATAGTTCTGACCGCTCGTCGAGCGAGACCAACGCCATGTGGTGAAGCACCGCAGAGGAGAGAAAAGCTCCAATGACGAGACCCGCTTTGCCTAGAAGAAAAGAGAGTGGATGACTCGCTTGGACGAGGAACATGCGGAAAAACTGATGCCATCTCCGTCCCCAGAAATCATTCAGCGATGTCGCGCGCCACGGGGCGTCGAAAGCCGGGGGCCATTGTACGGGATCCTGTCCAAAGGCGAGTACGGAGGTCATGGTGCATAAGTCGTAACACGTCTGGACAAGGGCGTAGAGCGCAAACACGTAAAAGACTGAGATGACGCTCGCTCGGAGATATCGCACGTGGAGTGGAAGCGCTTCATCAAAGATGGATCCTCCAGAAATGTCCCCGAGTCCCACAGGCGAAAACGACCGCATGGCGGTGTGAAGGACGCCAAAGAGGAGGAGATGGAAAGTTGCAGACAGAATTGCACAAAGCGTAAATTCTCTACGGTCGGTTGGACGGGTTTCACGCGGAATATATACTCCGCGTGACCAGTCCCAGCCGTGACCGCGCAAGGTTGAGGCGAGGTCGAGGGCATCCATAAGAGTTGACTTGGATTGCTCTGCAGGACGAAGTTGGCGCTCAAGCGGCCCTTTTGTCAATGTCCAATTGAATGTACGGACGACTATGAAGGCCATTGAGGTCTGTAAGTGTGAAGGGAAGGG
Organism: Hortiboletus flavorubellus; assembly: GCA_038093115.1. Classification (NCBI taxonomy): domain Eukaryota; kingdom Fungi; phylum Basidiomycota; class Agaricomycetes; order Boletales; family Boletaceae; genus Hortiboletus; species Hortiboletus flavorubellus. The sequence goes on along the minus strand of JBBPRR010000937.1, from coordinate 2,908 downwards.
TGGTCCTGCAACCCGGTTAGAATTGGTGGGGAAAGAAGCTCACTACTAATACGGCGTTGTGGAATCTTCGATCGGGCTCGCCAAGTGACATGTCCACAGAAACCGCTGCACGGAAGGATAATAACGTGATGAACGGCCATAGTGCCAGTCGGAGAACGTGCGTCTGCGGGGTGACAGCCAACCCTGCTACAGCGAAATATCCAAGGACGGCCGGGAGGACATACGATACAAAGGTCGCACGATCGATGGGAACTCGGATTGACGGGGGATAAACGGCCTCCCACAGGGACAGAGCAAGGAGGGGCATTATTGAGACATCTGCATCTACGCCATTTATATTTCTCGTCGACGGCCGAATATCCTGGCACTTGAGGCGTCCCAACCTTGTAAAGCAAAAGAATGAAGATAAGGCTGGGGGTACAACGAGCTAGGTCAGGGATGTCGTATGCAGTGGCGTGCGGTCATGTGTTTGGTTCGGTCCAGCGCAGCGCAGCGCGCAACTTGATAAAGTAGCTACAACGCAGGCGAATAGGGGAACCCACTTGAAGCGCCGTCCTTACGTAACAATAGGTTACATTGAAAAAAAAAAAAAAACACTGGCTTGTGCTCACCTCGGGATCCGGGCAGTGGGTGGAAGTGAGACAGGAGTGGATTCCAATCACAGGTTCCGAGACGATAAGTATGCCTCAGGCTGGAGTTCGACAGTGGCATGGGAATCCTCGGTATGACGTATCTCCCGTCCTCCTGTTCTGCTGTCATTGGAACGAAGATAACAGGAGGATCTGGTTTCCGAATTCAAGGTGCGGTCCAAAGTTCAAACGTCTGACACGGTGGTTTGTCTCTGTGACGTCTACATCTGAGACCACACGAACATGGATAGAACCCCTGCAGTGCAGAGCACGGAGCGTTCTCCAGTGACGCTCGTAATTTTTTTTTCCTTTCTGTCCGTTATGGAAATATCGGAACTTGTGGTCATTGAGCTTTATCTCGTGGCGACAAACTTGAACTCGGGGATTGGTTTCGCATTCCACATTGTAGTATGTATTCAGTTGGCCTTTCCAGGTAGTCCCGCATACGACGGAGTGTCCAGGATTGGAATACGGCCACGCACGGCGGCTAAGAAAGGTATGGACTGGATGGTGTGGGCTATTGCTACCTGCATGGTTGGAACGCTTGACAAGCCCTCTTTTGGATTCTGTAGTAGACCTCTACCCTGTGGCGGTTCCAGGGGTGATCCTACTGATTATCAATGTAAAATAAAAATAAAAGGTGACAGGCTGCCAGTAAACAAGGTGGAGGGGATTGTGGCTGTGAAAGAAATCGACAATGTTCCGAGTCGTGTGTAAGCACGCTGGCTTACCTAGGTCCCGTAACTAGTAGTACATATACCGTCCGTGATACTGAATGCTAGTCATTCAGTATTCTACCTTTTGGTGTAACGGCTATGCGTGCGACGGTCTGGTCGCTTACATCGTGGAAGTTTCTTATCATTGAGCGACAAGTTGTAAACAAGGATCCTGCCGAAAATCAGCCCGTACTTCTAGCATCGTGTCGATCACAGAAAATCTATCCCCCCCACGTACTACATCGCATGCAACCAAGCGTCAAAATTCACCACCAAACGTTCCACCACTGCCCGTCCTGGCACCACGCTTCCTACGAAATCAAAATACCCGAACGCGCCAGCCCTGGTGTGTGCATCGGCAATCATGCTTCCCCACAAGAGCAACCATGTCATCGTCCAGATCCACCCCACCATCCCGCCCACCTTGTTCCCCGTAAGTTGCTTGAACGCCCGTTCAGCGAGGATGCCAGGCGCCATCATCCCAAATCCAACCATGTTTCTCCATAGTTCTGACCGCTCGTCGAGCGAGACCAACGCCATGTGGTGAAGCACCGCAGAGGAGAGAAATACCCCGATAACGAGACCTACTTTGCCTAGAAAAAAGGAGAGCGGATAACCCCCTTGAATGAGGAACATGCGGCGGAAAAACTGATGCCACCTGCGTCCCCAGAGATCAATGAGCGATGTCGCGCGCCATGGGGCATCGAAAGCCGGAGGCCATTGAGCAGGGTCCTGTCCAAAGACGAGCACGGCAGTCATGGTACATAAGTCGTAAAACGTCTGGATAAGGGCGTAGATCGCGAGCATGAAAAAGGCTGAGATAATGCCCGCTCGGAGATATCGCACATAGAATGGGAGCGCTCTGTCAAATATAGACCCTCCAGAGAGGGTCTCGAATTTCATAGGAGAAAACGACTGGATGGCAGTCTGCAGCACACCAAAGATGAAGGTATGGAAAGTCGCGGACAGGATTACATGGAACGTAAATCCTCTACGGCTGGTAGGACGGATTTCAGGCGGAATGTATACTCCGCGTGACCAGTCCCAGCCGTGACCACGCAAAGCTAAGGCGAGGTCGAAGGCATCCATAAGTGTTGACTTGGATTGCTTTGCAGGACGAAGTTGGCGTTCAAGCGGCTCTTTCGTCAATGCCCAATCGAATGTACGGATGACTATGAACATCATTGAGGTCTGGAAGTGTGGAGGGTAATCGTGCGATCTGGTTAGAGTTGGTGGGGAAAGAAACTCACTACAAATGCGGTGTTATGGAATTTTCGATTGGGTTCGCCAAGCGACATGTCCACGGAAACGGCTGCACGGAAGGATAATAATGTGATGACCGGCCAGAATCCCACTCGGAGAGCGTGCGTGCGTGGGGTGAGAGCCAACACTGCTACAAAGAAATATCCAAGGACGGCCGGGAGGACATACGAAACAAAGGCTGCAGTGTCAATGGGAACTCGGATTGACGGGGGGTAAACGGCCTCCCACAAGGATAGAGCGAGGAAAGACATGCTCAAGTCACATCTGCATCTACGGCCATTATATATTTCCACAGCAATG
>JBBPRR010000936.1:0-14654 GCA_038093115.1 Hortiboletus flavorubellus | reverse complement strand
CTTTCCATCTGGCACCATGCTTCGTTTCGTGTTCTCTGGTTGAATGTGCGCCAGTATGGCGTGGACTTGATTGTCATCTGAGAAGGGTATATATATGACATGCGATCCTGGTTGGTAGTACAGGTATGCCAATTCAGTGAACCGTCTGCACGATGAGTTGCCTTGCATCTCTGGTCGTCAGAACTCTGTCGTCCTCGTGCGCTCGCTGCTCTGTCAGGACAGGCACAGAAAGGGGAGCCAAGGCACGCTCACCACGCTGGTTCGTTGCGTCCCACGGCGGGATCTCGTCGTCTCACCTAAACGCGCATCAGCCCCTTTAGCTCTATGCGTAACCCACAACTCGTCCATCCGCGATCGTGCTTTCGTGTGCCCGTTCCATCTGGCGTTTCGTTTCGTACTCGACGTAGTATGGCCAACCATACTCGGCAGGAACCTTGTTGACGAGTCAAACGGACCCCATGGATGGTATGCCACCGTGCGCGCGAGTCTACCCACTGTCTGCCAAGTGCCAGTTTTGAACTCGGCCAAGTCTCGACTACGTTGTTCGTCGTGTGGAATCTGTTTTTTTTTCTTTTTCTTTCTCACAGTCACAGTGTAGGGAGGGGGATCGCCCGATTACAGTAAACAAGAATGCCTTTCTCGATGCGGCCCGTCCCCAAGGCTCGCTCGCCGTTCGCTGAGGGGGGGGGGGGTCCGCACCCGTCCGATGCCGCCCTCGTCCATACGCGCGCGTTCTCGATCGGTGGCGTACACTTTCATTTGTTTCCCCAGCGGACACCCGCGTGCCACAGGCGGCGAACAACGCGTCGGCGCTGCTTTTGTTTCCCGTTCGTGGTCTCGGGTGGGTGGGGTTGGCGAATACCCAGCCGTGGAAGGGGGCTCTGAAGCGAACGGAGCGCAGGTCACCATAGAGGGGCGTCGACCAACTTGAAACAGCCAAATCATCACGTGTGGGGCTGCATCTCTGCCTCCGACATTGCGGACCGGAATATATGTGTACGGATAGGGCCCGAATTCAAAGGAGAGAGGCTCGGGGTAGAGGCGAGATCCACGCGGGGGAGTATACGGCGGCGGCACTGGGTACAGGTGGGCTCAGACGGCAACGAGGGCTGCATGCAGGGAAGGGCGTTGGGCGCAAGCCTATGTTCCGGTGTAGTACATTAGCTTGAGGGCGGTCGTCGGGCTGCAAGCGAGTACGAGTTTCACGTACGGTATAGGATCGAAAGGCCGGGTGATTGATTGTTATTTCCTCGATCGAGCGGGTTGTCGTTGAAACTACCTGTGCCGAGGGTGCTGTTTGGGGTAAGGTGGGAGAGGTGGAGTGCTCGGAACGGTGGAAGCGTCACCAAAGGCAGCCCACCATCAGCCTATCTGGCAGCCGCTCACACATGCCAGACGACTGTCTTGCCCTAATACGCGTTGGACTTGTGCAGCAAGAAACGCACGGAGTAAGGGACGTGTACATTGTAGATAGAGCCTAATGCAAAGTTGACATGGGATTTGACAAGGGGTACAAACACAGGAACATAGCCAAAACATCACAGCTGACACAATCCCGACCGGCGTGGACTTGATCATGAGGGTATATATATGACATTCGATCATGGTTGGTAATACAGGCATATATCCAGTGAACTAGATGCATCGTGAGTGAGGACGTGTTGCATTTTTGGTCGTCAGAAGTCTTTGTCGCCCTCGTTTGGTCGCTGCGACTTCCCGGCCCTGTCAGGACAGGCACAGCAGGGGGAACCAAGGCACGCACCATGTCGAGCGAATCTTCGTCGCCATCCTCGTTGAGCGGGTCCCACGGCAGGATCCCGTCGTCCCAGCTAATCACGCATCAGGCCCATCGCAGGTCCAAAAACGAACTTGTTACGCACAGATCGTCGCCATCGACCTCGATCTCATCCTGGCGAAAGAGTCTCTGTTTCCATCCAAGCCGACGTTTCATCGTGTAGAGCGGGGTAAAACAATATTTGCCGGCCTTGTCACATGCTCGGCGGAGGAGGTCGGCTTGAGTATCGGACCACCAGCCGATGCCGCCGTCGCCGCCTGCGGTGATGCCAGGTGCGGCGGGTACGGGTACCTGTGCTACGAGCGCCAATGACACCTTTTCGCCGGCTGCGGCACGAAACGTGGGTCAAGGGCAAAGGGCACACGAGGCGGGTAGCGCTCACACTTGTTGGAGAGATACATGGAGAAGGCGGGGCAGATGTGTACGCTGGTGACGAGCCACTTGTCTTTGAGCTTTGGTACCTTGTAGAGCTTGTCGAGGATGACATTGGGGGGGAGGAATCTGATGCGGGGACAGTGCATGATGAGGAGGGCGTCTCGTTTTCCGTGTTCGAATTGCCATTGTCCTTTGATGGATGCGGTGGCGAGGCCGGCGATGCCACTTGGATTGCGATCAGGACGCGAGTGGGGCATGTGAGGAGGCGACGCACACTTCTGGCCCCAGCGACAGGTCGACCCGTCTGGCGCCCTTGGAGGAGATGACGAGGTCCTCCTCTGCGCCGCCCTCTTGCGGGGGGTGGTCGGCCATGTGGAGAGTAAGCCCAAGCTTGTTGAGTTCGGTCTGGAAATCGGGGTCGTAGATGTTGCCATCGACCCTCAACTCGCCGGTGTCGCTCTCGACCTCGCCGAATGCGCCGACCTGCGAAACCGAGGTGAGATGGAGAGTGGGAATGAAACACGGCGGACCTCGACCGGGATGGGTGGATCCCAGTTGACCCATTTTGAGGATACTTTGTGGATGAGATCGATGTATTTCCGTGGGTGGTTGGGCATGGTTTGAGGCGATGCCGTGCCTGTGCCCGTCTTGTGCTTATGTAGTGGTCGCCGGCGTCTATCAGGCTACAGCGGATAATCACTGCGATGGTCGACCCCGGGCAGCGACGAGCACAGTGGGAAGCGACGGCCCTGTCAGCGACTCGGTCGCACGTTCGTAGCGGGCCCTTGAACTCGTGCGCGTGTCGCGTCTCTGAAGCCATGCGATTGGCCTCCCGCCAGCCCCGCAAAGAAACACAATGATAACCCCGTAAGCGGCCTGATTTTGCTATAAGATCTCGCAAGGAATCGCATCACCCCGCCAACGATGCTCTCCCTCCGCGTCCTCCTCCTCGCCGCCGGCCTCCTCGCGTACACCAATCGACGGTGCGTCGCTTGACCTCGCCGTTCTCCGTCTCACCCTCTGCCCCAGATACCTCGGCCATGCCCTGGCATACTATACCGGATCGTCGACGATCGCGGCGTGTCTGATCCTTGCCGGATCGCTCCTCGCAGTTGCCCTCGCCCTCGGCAACGCGATCGTGCCTCAGCTCAAGTTTATCTGGCATTGCTTCCTGCGCCCCCTCGGTGCGACCGACCAGCGGACGCGTCTCGACAAGGTCCTTCCCTCTCTCCCCCGCTTGCACCCTTTCTTATCCCCCCCCCCAGTTTTACAAAGGCCAAGCGGACGTGTATGACACGACCCGGAGCGGCCTCCTCCGCGGTCGCAACACCATGCTGCGTCTCTCCGTCAGCCACCTCCGCACGCTCCGTGCCAAGGATCCTTCGGGCAGGCTCGTCTGGGTCGACATTGGTGGTGGTACTGGTGGGTTCCCTCCCTTTAAAAAAAACGCTTCAGGTCCAATCGCGATCAGGTCACAACATCGAGCTCATGGACAAGCACTTTCCCGTCTCTCAATTCGACGCCATCTACCTCATCGATCTCTGTGAACCTCTCTTGGACGTCGCTCGCAAACGCTTTGCCCGCAAGGGCTGGCGTAACATCACCGTATTGTGCCAAGATGCTACAGAGTTCTCCCTCCCCGAGTGGTCCACCACCGATCCAAAAGGCAGCGTCAATTTCATCACGCTCAGCTATTCGCTTTCCATGGTAAACCGTTCCCCCTCCCTTCATCCGTGTGCCCACGCCTCTTCTAGATTCCAAACTTTTACGCGCTGCTCGACCGTATTCACTACGTCCTCTCTCCAGACACGGGCTTGTTCGGTGTCGTCGACTTTTATACCTCTGGCCGCCAGCCTTCGCTACACGAAAAAGCGATCGGAGGCACCAGCAAAGAATGTGGATGGCTCAGCCGCTGGTTCTGGCAGATCTGGTTCGACTTTGATCACGTCTCGCTCTCGCCTCACCGCCGCGACTACCTCGAGTACAAGTTTGGCACGGTATGTCCTGAGGCGTGTTTCACACCTCTTCTCATGTCCATCGTCAGGTCAAGACGTACAATGGCAGGAACCATTTCATCATACCATTCATCGTGCGCATGTGAGTGTTTCATGTCCACATGTTACCTCGCTCTCAGCGTTCTGTAGCCCTTATTACATCTGGCTCGGTCGTTCGCGGTCTTGCGACGTGTCCCGTTTCTGCCACGCGTTCGAAGTGGAAAGTGGAAACATGATCGGAAACTGCTCCCCTGCCTCGTTTAACATCATTAAAGACTCGAAATCCATTCCTCGGCTTGATATCGGTGAGCCGATCGTGGAGGTCCAGCCTCCAGCACATTCGACCATCAGCATCACGCCTCCCTTGAGTTCGTTCCATTACCACGTCGGAAACGTAGGCACCTCGTCGTCGTTTGTCCCTGCGCTGAAACATTTTTTCATTATTACCAGCCCTGGAGGTTACCGTATTATGAACAACCCGTCCACAAGGAGTTTAGGACGTTCATTTACTCGTTCACATGGGTGCATCTTTCTGTTGTGCACGTTTTGGGGCGGAACGGAATCTGATCTTGGATTGCAGGAGGATCCGTTCGAGGACATGAAGCATTTGGACTTGGGTCCTGACGATTCCATGCTCGTGATCACGTCTGCGGGCGACAATGCGTTGCACTACGCCATCGCTGCCCAGCCTCGGAGGGTAGGTCGAGATCCCAACATCTACTCGTGACGCTTACACTAAGCCATCAGATGCATTGTGTGGACATGAACCCATGGTATGGCAATCACCTTTGTGGGCAATGCCTGTCTCTCTGATCTCGTAAATCCAGTCAAGGGCATCTCCTGGAGCTGAAGCTCGCATCTCTCCTCACCCTAGATTACGACGACTTTTTTGCCTTGTTCGGACAGGGTCATCACTCCCGATTCCGCGACCTACTGGACTCCAGGATCTCCCCGTTTCTCTCTTCCATTGCCTACCAGTTCTGGCACATCAACGACAAGGCATTCTCAAAAGCCTTTTACACGAATGGCTACAGCGGCTTGGCACTCCGTCTCGCGCAAGTCCTCTTTTCTCTCGCCGGGGTATCCAAGGATGCAGAAGAGATCTGCAACGCCCCTACGACCGCGGAACAAGTGACAATATGGAAAGAGAAATTGATGCCCGTGCTCCTAAACCCGGTCGTCGTCGCGCTCCTGAAAACGCCCGCGTTCTGCTGGAACGCCCTCGGTGTCCCACTCAACCAACGCAAGATGTTGTTGGACGAGGGGAGCATATGCGAGTTCGTCAGAGATACGCTAGATCCCATTCCTTCGACCTACTCGTTCAAAGACGGCGCATACTTTTACCCCCTGGTGCGTTCCTGGGCACTCGCGTCTGGGATTCATGTGTTTTCTCATGCACTCCCTCAAGTGCCTCACCGGACGCTATACTCCCACCTCGTGCCCGTCTTATCTTTCACGCGCAGGATTTGATAGGCTGAGAGCTGACAACGCCAAGGCGACGGACGCCTTCCGTTTGCACACCGATTCGATCGTCAAGTAAGCGCTGCCACGTTCGTAGATTTGAAACATGCTCAATCTTGGGGGGTAGCGTCCTCCGTGGGCTCTCGTCGGACTCGCTCACGCGGGCCGTCGTCATGGACCACCTGGACTGGTTCGCACCCGGGTCCGAGGAAGTCGAGGACGAAGTGTCCGAGCTCGCGAGGGTGCTTTCCTCGGGCGGGTTCGTCCTCTGGCGGTCGGCGGCGAGACAGCCTTGGTATCAAAACGTGTGAGTCGTAGTTTTGTTTCACGCGTCTTCGGGCTCACGTGGCGCGCTGTCATGTATAGATTTAGGAGGCACGGGTTCGTCGTCACGCCGATTAGTATACGAAAAGGTCCGGAGGCCGCGTTGGACATGGTCAACATGTGCGTGATTGTTTGCTTTTTTTTTTTCTGGGGCGTCCTTTTTCATCATAGACCGCGTCCTAGGTACGCCTCGTTTTGGAAAGCCGTCCGAGTATGATGCTGGCGGGCGGACGACGCGCGGGGATTTATATAGTAGATGATCTCACGACTGCGATGACTCTCTCTTTCTCTCTCTTTTCTTAATCCACGTGTGGGGCGATGCGTAGACGGATCGGAAACTGACCATCATCGTGCCACGGAGGGGGGGGGGGATCGTACGACTTGGACGTCCTCCCTCGAGGTTTACTAGTATACCATGTAGTAGGATATACGCTCGACTTCTGTTGTCGGATAGTACCCCCCCTGACTTTGCCAGAGTGGAATTTCAAGCGGGTACATAGAGATGCGTGTGCGATTGATGAGGAGAGTGACTGTCGGTCTTGGACGATAGCGACGTTTTCGCGTGTTATCTTGCCCAGTGAACCGACTCGTGATCGGACGTGTATCACTCGATTTGAAAGGGCCGCCTCGGAGAGACGATCCGACCCACCACCGTGTTTCATTTTCGCGACCAACATTGCGCATGCGTTGGGTCGTCATGGTCCTCCCCAACTCGCCGTCCCTGCGCCAGGTAGGCCCCTTTCCCGGGACATGCCCGCGCATGCGATCATTGATGCCACCAGATCTGTCCCTCGATCGTCGTTGCGCTGCCTTGATGGGGAAACAACGGTCTTTACCACGTCACGTGTGTGCCCGTTCAACGTGCTTCCAGTTGTCTCGGCTCGAGAGATTTACGGCGGCTGTGCTCCGCTTAGCGTACACGATCGTCCCAAAGCGGCGACCCCCGGATTCTGTAGGGGGCGAGGAGGGGGAGCACATACCAGGGCGGCGACACCGCGACAAGGCTCGCTCGCGGGAGGTCAACAATACATCGATAAGCATTATCCCAGTAACATACATGCGAGAGAAAAAAAGATCGTATGCTGATAGCGTTGATCGTTACAGCACGTCCAGTACGCGTACACTCTTTACCAGCTTATTTAACATCGTCGACGTGATCTCTTCTACCTGAATTTCGATCAGACTCTCCGCAGCGACCCTCCGATACGCTGCCACATTCCCGAGGTGAGGTGTGAGCAGCAGCGCACCGAACGGTTGTCTCAACCGAGCAACGACTTGCAGGGCTCGCATCTGCTTTTCCGTCGGCGATATCGATGAAGGGGGCCGGAGAGAAGCTGCGCCTCGACGGGATCCACCAAATGGTCGTCCAAGGCGAGTAACGAGCCCCACTGCTCCTGTTTGCGGGGCTGCGGGTGTGGTACCGGGAGGGCCAGAGAACGCTGGCAACTCGCCTATCAAGGAAGACTGGTCGTCTGCACTCCCTTCGGGTATTGTCTCCGCTGCATTTCCAACAGGCTGTCGGTCGAGGAGAAAGTCGATCCAAGGATGAACCAGGGACAGAGATCCGAGTCGAGAGAGATCCTCCTCAGTAGTGATCTCAACAACTCCTACAACTGTTTGTGCACGGAAAAGGTGTCGTGGTCCGCTCCGAGCAGCTGATAAAGGCCCAAGTTTGAAATCGAGGCAGGGAAGTTTCATCCGTTTCCCTGCGAACGACGGTACGGGGAGCTCGTCAAGTCGATCATACAATCTCATAACTAAGGTTGAGTTGAGTGAAGAGGGTCGCGATCTGGCGGTGGCCTTGTCCATTTCGGTACCTTCGATCACCAGCGGAATGTGCGTCGTGGGAAGTTTGTTGAACACAGTGATATCAGCAGGGAGGCAGCTGTTGAAGCTGCCAGATCGTCCTGTCCATGCAAGGATACTTGAATCTCCCGAGCCCGTGAGGAGCTGTGCCAAGAATCGCCCAAGTGCCTTGTCCCCCTCTCCATAGACGACTGGTAAGGACAGGGAAAATATTCCAAGCAACGAATAAGCTGCGTCTTCGACCCGTGTCGTTTGGCGTGCCGAAGCGAGACGCAGCTTCTCCCGGATGTCATCGAGACCCGGTCGGAGTGCTGTCAAGGCTCGGGCCGGCACATGGGTCGCCTCCTCCATCTCTGCGATGATCTCCGGCGACTCCTTGTGGTTGGGAATATCAACGTTCAGGTACGGCTTCCAGTCTTCAGTATAGAACCGGACCACCTTGGATGCGTGATATTCCTGCAATGTCCATGCCCGACTGTTCCAAATGCTCCTTTTGAGATCACCGCGCTTCGATGGAGAGCGAACGCCACGAAGTAAAACGATTGTCACGGCGGAACCCTCGTACCACTTGAACATGGATACCAGGGCCTCTTGAAGCACGAAATGATCTGCTTTATTGATACAACATGTATCGCTCCAAGCCCAGTGGAACCCGAAATCCCGCACGACCTTGCAGAACATTTGCAGCTTGTCGTGAGTGAGTGACTTTTTCAGCTCGTACACCACGATGCGTACGACTTGCTCGAACAGAGGCTCGTTGTCTTCCCACTTGTGCGAAAACGTGGCGTAACGGTAGTACTCTGCTACTTCGTGATTAATGCGGGCTTGATCGATGTGTGTGGTCATGGAGGAGACCAATTCCCAAAAGATTGGTTGTGATTCGAACGAGCACGCTTGCCCAGACTTGTCGAGAAGACGACCAGACTCGGTGTTAATGAGCACTAACGGGGATTCGCGAATGGCGTTTTGGATCGCCGCACGAATCGCCTCCTTGGTTTGCTCTGGATTGACGTATTCGTGGTAACGCTCTACGAAACAAGATCAATATATAACGGTCAGCATGATGTTAATGCACTCACCAAGGATTTCTGGATCAGGTGACTGCAATATCTTCAAAAGCATCGTCTCGAACATGCCAATGGCGTCGTCATAGCGTCCTGCCTCATGTAAAGCTGCATGCTTCCTTTCGTACCCCCATGGAGAGGATGGATCGAGCGCGATCACCTAATGATGGTGTCGACAAGAATGAACTTGCACGAGACGAAGGAACGCACCTTGTTTGCATCATTTAACGCGTCCTCCCACATACCGCTGGCTATGTACGCCTTGCTTCGCCTGATGAAGAGACCTTGAGGTACAGGGGGATCGAGGGATAGTGCGGCTGAATACTCGGAGATGGCCTCGTTGTGTTGCTGGGCATTCGCCGCGGCATCCCCAAGACACTCTAGTTTCTTCGAGAAACGCTGCCTGAAGTCTGACAGAGAATGGTCATATAAACAACAATGCATACGCGATATGCAAGATTGCCAACCGGGAACCCATTCCGCCTGCTCAACATCTAGGGTTTCATCTCCCAATTCGCTCATCATTCCGTGGAAACACTCGGTCGCAACCATTATCTGGTTGAGCGTCTCGAGATGATCGCAGAGAGCCCGATAAATCGTGAATCTCGGCACAGTAAACTCAGGGGCAATGGAGTGTCAAGCCCACGATGAGAGAGTAAAAAGAGATACTCACATCGACAGTAGCAACCAAGGCATCTTTCCACGAACCGCCTGTCAACCTAAATTTTACCCACTCTCTCAAGAGCGGTGTAGGGGACGGTGACTGGGGACTTGTGTCACCATTGCTTTCCGGGGTGGAGAGACATCGTTGCGCGAAGTCTGGTGAAATTTCAAACGCAAGGAGGAGGGACAGGTAAAACATGACTGACCAGAAAGCCAGGTGGTGATCGGCCCGGTCACATAAACCACTTCATCGACGGTGTTTACGATGTTTAGTAGAGATTCCCCTGCCTCCTTGATGCGACCGGCGGCATACAGGGCTTCACAATGACGCTGTCGGATCATGATGTCGAGATTATCAAATTCCCATCCAGATATCTGTCAAAAATCGTAAGCGCACATCGCGGTATAGCCATTAGAAAGCTTACCAATGAGATCACGGAGAATGATTGACTCGCATAGGGTCGCATCTGGGATCGCGCATGTTCAAACGACCGCATCGCACTCTTGTAGTCGCCGCTCACTATGTGTGAGTTTCCAATGAGGAGATGCATATATGCCTAGTAGGAATGTCGGTAATTATGTCTGTTGTGTGTTGACGCGAGTGGACGTGCCTGAACCACGTAGCATATTGTATTGGGGCGTACCGTAGCAATGAGGTCATCCATGCGGGATATCGCATCGTCGTGCTCTCCGGCCATAAAGACGACGATAGCCTGAGCACAGGATGATCCGAGGGCAACCAAGCTCAAGCGCATGGAACACATACCTTGATCAAAAGGACAAAACCAACGTGAGAAGAGTGACAGTGTGCGAACGCAATATCGCACGCCCGATACGCCTTGTACTTTTCCTCGTTGCCGACAAGCGCTACACTCTTTGCGATGTAGCCGATAGTGGACGGCTGGATCTCGATAGACTGGGCGCAAAATAGGGTCAGCATCAGCGTACATGAGAGCAGAGCAACAAACATGTGTTGCATCAGCGAGCGCAGCGTCCCACTGCCGCAGATGTGCTCTGAGGAGAGCTCGACTGGCGAATGCATAATGGCTTGAATTCCCAGACTTGTTGACCGCTGCGGTCAATAATGTCTCTGCGTTCGCGAGTTGACGGTGCTTCCAAGAATCGAGCGCAACGCCATCGATCTGAAGGTCTGGTTCCTGGATCGTGGGCTGTAGACGAGACAAAAAGGTTGAGTGCCATGTGTAAGGATGATCCGAGCAAGAATGTTGGTATGTATGACAATTCAATAGACAGTACTTACAAGGATGCGAGATAGACTTTGAATGATGATTTTCCCATCCAACCCCCCAATTGCAATAAACAGATCGTCTGGGGAAAGTGCGATCGAATGTATGTCTTGAGGGTGCCGGATAAGACCGAGTTGGGTGTGTGTCGCCATGTCCCAAAATATGACGGTACGCTTGGCAGAGCATGGAATAAACGCTCCATGCTTCGGTAGGCCAATGCACGAGAATTGATTGGTATCTGGAACGGGCCATTCGGAGACTACCGACCCCGTGGATGCGTCGAATTGTTTGATTTTACGGTCGGACACGACAAGAAGGTGGTTGTCGAACCAGAGGAGACCAGTGTTGTACCACGTAGCTACTGTTGCTTTGATGTCCAGTAGCAAGCGGCCATCGTTGCTGTCGTAAACTCGAACAGAACGGGGACATCAGCAAATAAAATAATATCTTGCAAGGCAATTCAAGGCCTTGCAAGGCTGTGCTCGGCCTTGCAAGGCTCTCGGAGCTTGCAAGGGCTGGCAAGGAAATACTCCCGGGCTGGCAGGTCCTTGCAAGGTCATGCCAGCCTCAAGAAGCTTGCAAGAAAACAATAGCAGGGAGAGCCTTGCAAGCCATTGCAAGGCCTTGCTACATTCTATGTGACTTAGCTGATCACCGGCGTTACGCTCCGCCATCCGTGACTTACCATATCGAGGAGCAGATGTCTGGCCACGCCCGCGGCTCACGCATCGGCACGGTGCTCGGGCCCGGGATTGATTCTGCATCATCACTGGTGTATACGACCAGATCGGTCCATTCTCCCGATATCACCTTGATGCAAACGTCTGACTTGCGACGCTCAGTTCGACTGACGTGTCCAGGTCGAATTTTGGGTTTTCCTCGACGACATGGTGCGTGTGCAATGTGGATAGGCCATCTTGGACGCTTGGTAGGACGTGTGGATAGCTCAGGTATGCCCATCGTCATGTGCTTGTATTGTTCGTGCTGACGCTCCTTGCCTCTAGCTAGCGGTCGCGTTTCGACTTGTTTCGAGTTGCGCCGTGCACCGCTCGTTGCGATGTCCATCCGGCCTCGTCTCTGGTCGCCTATTGGCGGTCCAGATTGTAGAGCGGGCCGCGTCGTGACAGGACCAAGGCAGGAGCGTCAGGGGTCTGGACCGGGAGATGCCGAGGTAGCACAGGGTAGCACGGGATGTAGCCCTAGGTTCATCGTCTCCGCATCAGTATCGCGAGAGGCAGTTGGGCATCGAGCCTGTCTTCCTCGTTGTCTCATCCTGGCTAGTACACCGGTTCGATTTGGTCGTGCATATGGCCTCCTGGCTCATCATCTCGATTCAACATGTTCGCTTCGCCGTCGTCGTCACCTGCGTCACCTCTAGCACTTTCCTGGATTCTCTGCTGGGTCTGTTACAAAAATTTTGTCGTTCGGTTCGCTTGGTTCAATATTCGTGCGCTTGGTCATTGCGCTCCTTGGTCGTCGCGGTCTCGCTTGTGTGGGACTGGGAAATGATCAGGGATGGTAAGAGGTGAGTCTTAATTGTCCTGTGAGGTGCTGATCGTTTTCTTCGACTCTTGATGTCGATTGTCCACGTGCCCTCGAACTCCATCCCTCCCCTCGATCAATCAATGCTTCTCTCGCATCCGTGCATTCTCCACCAGAACCTGCACAACCTGGTGCGGCTTTCCGACCTCTCCGTTCTGCGTGCATGAGTTCGTGTGCGACGCGTTCGTTTCGTTTGCTATCGGTCTCGCCTCTCTTCTTGGTCCAGGTCATGCAATGCCACATAGTTTATCTATAGGAATGGCCAGGAAGGGGCTCGGGCCTACCAGATGTCTCAGTCCGGGCCGTAGGCCATCACAAGCCCTATCCATGGCTCAGGCTTGGCTTGGCTTACATAGGGCCTGAGACCAGGTCAGATGCATCACTAAAGCTGACCCAGCTAATTCTATAGGGTACCCCTATGATAGACTTCAGCGGTCGGAATCACGAGAAAGCGCACCAACACCCTCATCAACAATGTAAATTTGCTGGAAATGGCTGTGGAGTCACCGGAGCCTACTCTTCACGTGCAGTGGGCACTGGCCGCGGCACGATTGCCGAATCTGCATTACTACCGCTTAGCCACGAAGTTGGCAGCATCTACAGCCTCAATTTTTCGCCTTCTGTGAGTGCACTTACTATTTATGATGGTGCTACGAAATCGAACGAACTTGTTCTATGCTGTTTTCGTCGAGATAGAAAAGAATGTGGTGCGACACTGGACGAAATTAATCACGCTGCGACGGACATGCTACGAGCTGCTGAAGCAGAGCCTGAATTCATCTCGAGGCTGGTCTGGGTGATCCGATCACGATAACGCAGCCACCCATACATGTACCATTACAGTTATTAATGAATGAGTCCTCCACTCATTCAATACCCTACGTTCATGACGTAGCTGCCCACTACTTCATACGCTAATTATGACTGGTATACTGCATCTCTTCCCCTGCCGGAGTTAGATTTGTCGCGACTTTCCGTGACTTCGTGACTTGCCAGCGGCCCGACCCGCCCGCCGCCGCCCTCAAACACATAAATTGATATCATACATAACCACGGTCCAACAACATGGTAATGGATTAATAATAAATACGTAATATTTCCTTTTGAAGCAGTCAAAAGCTGTCGTGATGCCGGTGGCATTATGGTACACGACGTTCTCATCACCATATCCCTGTGGATTCGACAATATTTTCGTTGATGTACTCGGCGGTGTTTAGTGTGTGAAAAGCATAAAAAGCAATGTCTAAGATCGGTGATAATGTGATGTCGATGGGGTTATGGCATGGGCAAGAGGATGGGCCGTTCTGTCAACACGGTGTTAATTCTGCAATAACTTATTGTCCGTTCAATCTCGCATCTGGTGCTTGCTCAGTGGCTATTATTCCACATGTTTCAGGGAGCTGTATGAGTATGAGGCTGTGGGACTGACTAGTAACTCGCCTTTTGGATCCAACAACACGATTCCAAGCCTCAGTTTTAAGTTTGGTCGGAGATGAACATGGGCCTCCTGTGCAGACTACCATTGGATCGGCCCCCCCTCAGCGTGGCTCAGAACACGGCTGCTGGGAGGCAATTAAAGATCGCTGTTCACGATCATAACAGGCAGACGCAAGCTTCAAACCTAAACCATGATAATCGCAGAAGTCAACGAGTTGTGGTGCGGGCACGGGGTTACAGCTACTAGAACCCCAAACCAGATTTAATACATCGAAACCATAAGACAATCGCTTTGTAATCCTCAGCAAGCTCTATCACTGACAGGTTTCAAGCTTCAGACCTGTTTAGGAATCTCTGATCAAAGATTCGGAGCTGGTCCCGAGTTCCTGGCCAATCACTCGAAGCTTCAAGTTAGTAGTAGGGTAAAGACCCTTGAGCATCTTGCTCCCCACGAGCCAGGTTTCCGATCTTTTTCTTGCCATCACACATCAAATACAAGACCGCAACCCTGCGCACTACCCTTTGGCTTCGTGTGGGCCTCACTGTTGGCCGATCGCGCCCATATCGGCGCCATCACTCATGTGACGACGTGTCTCCACAGGTTTTTCATTCAACAAGTGCTGCGGCTCAGGCTGCTTGTGGTGCCATGCTGGGCCACAATGGAGTTGTTAAGAGAACTTCCATGCCTCATGGATATCCCGCTGAATCTCATGTCCTCACAATCCCCCCCGTCGCCCACTGAACAGGAAATCCAGGCCCTGATTACACTACTGGAACAAATACGTATTTGCAACTATGCCACAAGTGAGTACTTGAGTGGTGCACTCCGAGACGAGAGAATGTGATGCTTACAAACCCTTTCAGTCTCCGCGTTGGCGTTCATGTTATACGACATCATACTTAACTTGGAAAGGGAGGTGGGTTTCTTCATATCACTGTGCGAACA
>JBBPRR010000935.1:0-14658 GCA_038093115.1 Hortiboletus flavorubellus | reverse complement strand
ATTTTTGTTGGATGCGAAGCCTGTACCAAATTTGGAGACGTTCAAAAGGTAAACTACGGACTCCGTTGTGGCTTCTGACCCCAGAAACAATATATGGTGATGATCTCTCAACACGGAAAAGGTATTCTTGAAGGGCGGGGCGGAAATCAGGGAGGTCGAATCTAGCGGCGGCCTCGTCTATGCTCAATCGCAGAGAGGGTTTTAGCGAAAGGTGAAAGGCAGAGGTGGCGGTAGAGAAAGGTGAAAGGCAGAGGTGGCGGTAGAGAAAGTTCGGTGGGGCTGGGGGGCATTCGGAAAGTCGCCACAAGAGAGAGCATCGGCCATTTCGAAGTAATTGACTCGGGTGAAAGGGGTTAGGCCTAGGTGGTCGAAAAGAGGAACATCTTCCTGGTCTGGTTCATGCTCATCATCCTGATTGAAACCCTTGTCATCGTCTTCACCTGGTTCCTGGGCCCCTTCTGTGTTCCCCTCCAAGTAGGTGGCGATGTCGAAACGTAAGCATTTCTTGGAACGGTCGAGATAGCGGGCAATTTGACTATAGTAATCTTGGTTGTTTCCAGCTCGAGCAGGAACTTTGATTTCCTGGACGTGTGCATGCTCTGTAGGGTCTGCGGACCATTGCATGATGGGGCCAGAGCGATGAATATCTGGTACGACACCATGGAGTAGCTCTAACTTTGGAATTTCCCAACTATCCTTTCGCCCTCCAGCATGCACGACAGCGTCCTTATGATTGTGAAATTCTTGCAAGGTGTTTGAGATTTTGAGAAGTGTATCGTCAGTGAAACGCGGGGCTTGAGCGAGATATCGAAATTCAATGAGGGCTCGGATAGCTGTCAGGAATTGGCTAGGAACTGCACCGGCGATGGCGCCAACTATGTAACGCTGTATAGCCCGGTGATCACGGCCAGTGACCTGCTTAAGCTTTGAAATGCCATCTTCAAACGACCGGTACCCAACAGTCGTTTGGATTAAGGAGAACCGAAAGTCGATCTCCTCTGCTCCTACAACGACGATACACCACTGAGTGTCGTGGTCCCAGGCGAAGCGGTGGAAGTGGTGAAGGGGCTCTACATGAAGAAAGGAAGAGGGCTGAGAGAGCACCCAGTCCAACCAAAATGGGTCTAGAACGCCATTGATCCCAAGTTCCCGGACGCATTTCAGGAACGCCTTGTAATCGGGCGGATCCTGTTTCGAACGTGCGACCCGGATGGCGGCAAGAGTGACCGATGCTGTGCGGGGAGGGTGACGAACTGGATCACCAAAGTCCTTCGATTTAGCCGTCGTAACAGGGGACACTTTTGGGCTCGTTGCGGCGATAAGGCCTTGCTCGGGGGTGTCTGCGATCCACGCCACGAGTGGAGTGTAGCAGTAACGAAGGTTTCCTACTGGGTCATTCATCATCACGCCGACGGATGCGGCAACCTTCAAGGGCCGCAGAATCAAGTCCAACGCGCTGTGAAAAAGGCGATCTTGCAGTAAGCTCCGCACACGGGTATTCTTGACGATGAACTTGGGGATCGGGAGAAGTGCAAGGAGCATGTAGCCATGGAGAGAGGTTTTGCTTCGAATCTTCGGATCAATGTTGGCGAGGCTGATGAGTACCGGATGTGCCATGCGGTTCCCAGTCATGACAGAAATGTTGGTCTTGTCGGAGGAGAGGACTACGCCTAAGAGCGTGCTTCCACCGGGAAGTTTGTGCTAGATTACAGTCAGTATCAATATTCCTTACACGTAATCAAGGTCTTACTTGAATCTCCCAAGCATGATCGCTGCTCATCCAGTCGTCGTAAATGCGGCATATCTTTGCAGCAGAGGTCCAGACTTTCCGAGGGACGAAACTTACGTACGGTGCGAGTAGGGGATGGCTTAGAAGTGCTTGAAGACACTCGAGCGGTTGACGGTAGAACACCCGAACAGCGTTCTTCGTCCGGCCCTCGGGCTTGATAGTCTCACAAAGCCAAGAGGGTCCTGACGGTAGTGTTTCGGCACGGGCTCGCAGCTGCTTGCCGGTCCGAAAGGAGAGCGGTACACGTTTGAGCTGGAATGCAATTATAATGCAATCTTGGTGAGTTATGCAATCTTGGTGAGTTGAGACCATACGTACGATATCGAGGGCGAGTAAAGAATCGATAGCGGAAAGGCTGAGACGTGAGCGAAGAAGCCAGGAGGCGAGCTGCCATTCTTCTCGGGATGCAAATGGAAAATAGAGGTTTTCTCGCCGTTCAGCGGCATGTTCATCCTGCCTGAAGTCATCTAAAAAGGACTTTCCACCCGGGAATGCCTCGCTGCAACCCTCGTATACCTCTGTGTATGTCCCCGGTGGATCTTGGTTCGTTTCGGTCTCGTGTTCGGTGTTCATCGCGATGTCTGGGTCCGTGAAGTCAAGTTCCTGGTCATAAAGGTATACATCCGAATCGTGAGCGTTCTCCAAATCCAGAATATCGCCGTCAGCCGAATCGGATCCTGTGTGCGATGGGTTGTCCGAAGTTTGAGCCCTTGCAACAGGTGGAATCTGAGGGGGGTGGGCCTGATGGAGGGTGCGTGTAACCTCCTCGTTCCAGGTAGGCCCACAAGATCCCGACGGCTGATTCATGTGCTGCAAAACATTTGTCTCTGAGCAGAACTTTTTTCCGCACCGGGGACAGCTAATAGGCTTGAGCTTACCACGATTCGTCTTGGCTCTCGGCATCGATGCGCACTGCAAGTTCGCTCAGGCTTCGCCTAATGTCACACTTGCCGGTGTGAACCTTGCGGGGGCCCGCACAGCCACGTAAATTTCCGCGGCCATACTAGATACAGTATTACCTGACTTATGTATCATTTCCCATACCTCATCGATTACCACCCCGATAGTTTTCTCCCGACCGAACTCAGACAAACGCTGTTGTCGTTCCATGGCAATGGATGCCCCCACCAATCAACCACGAATGGGCGAAGTGTTTCCATCAGACTCTTTCTTCCACCTGACCCCATTTGCATCCCTTCATCCGCATACCATCATGCCTTCATCGTACTTTGCTGGCCCGAGCCCCCGAGGTTCTGATTCATCCAACTTGCGTAATTCGACCGGGAGGAACAACGATCCGCAAGACAGCCACCTACCTGCTGGCTCTGCCAATGAATGGCTGGTGAGTTGATATAATGCGGCCGTCAACGGTATATGTACTTATTTGCTCGAACAAGTCGCAAAGTGCAGAGTCGGATATCGTTGTCCCTCCCCCTGAAAACAGCGCCGAAGCACATCTACTATTGGAAACAGCTCGTGCAGACCGGGAAGTGCACCTCACACGCAGAAACCTCGCGCTGCAAATCGTTCACCGGAATACCCTCGCGCTTCAATACAACCGTTTGTTGTTGGACAGAGCTCAGGAAGGTCTGCGGACTGCTGACCGATTCATTGGCCACGTTCGCTTTGTGATCCGCAAGAGCGGTCTACCGGTCACAGTTGAATATACGATGCAGGGGGATTCTTCCATGCACGGTACGTTACGGTACCCCGGGTTCATTTGTCTAGCGTGGTATTTCAAACTAACATGTACTTCCTTGACGATCAGACAAAGTAACACCCGTCAATCATCCCGACTCGGATTCCGCGAGTGTACTTGATGTAAGATTAGACTAGTATTCTATTACTTTTGTACAGACCAGGACAACTGTATTCGCGTAATAGTAGTATCTGAATGGTGCGGTATTTGCTCCGGACTTGACCCACTGACCCACCGTGGGCGCAAACAGTTGTGACAGACTGTGGCAGGCGGTGACAGATTGCCAAGTCAGCCAGTATAAGGGTTGTTTGCCGATCAGTGGTGACAGCTGGTGACAGGCAGCGGCAGGCAGTGACAGATTAGGACTCTGGCGAAAATCTGCCGAGTCGGCTAATGTAAGGGTCAGTTTGCTGATGGAGTCCATACCCACGCCCAACCGGAACGATGAGCTGATGACGTCCGTGTGGTTTGCAACGGTATAAAGATCTGTTCAGGAGGAAGAAGCGGGTGGCGGCATTAACGAAGGAGGTGAACTTTGTATCTGTAAGGTCAGAAGGGCGAATGCGGGAATTGAGAAATTCCCGAATCCGGTCGACCTGGGCATCTTTAGCGACAGCCTTCGGCGAATGCGGTAGCTCCGGGTCGCCGTCATCAGGTTCAGGTGTGGAGAAAAAAACGGAAACAAATCGGTGTGGTGAGGCACGGGTGGAGTACCTGGAGATGTTAATGGATCCGCCGGGTAGAGAAAGGCGGTCGTTGAGTAGGGAAATTGAAAAGGAATAAGCACTGTCGAGCCAATCCTCGAAATCATCCGTCTCGGGGAGGTCATTCTCGGATGGCGGCCGACGTGAGAGTCCATCTGCTCTGGTGTGATGGGTAGCAGGGATGTGCACGAGACAGAAATTGAATAACAGGATACCCGCGATCCAGCGATTGATTGTCACGTTTGGCTGGAGGTCAGGATTGTTGATCATCCCCTTTTCATACTTGGCGTCCATTTCCACTGTTAGATTAGCAACCCCGAAGATAAAAATCCGGACGGCCCGGAGAGCCCAGAACAATTCGTAGAGCTCGAGCTTGGCCTGGGAATACCGGCTCTCGACATCGGTCAGGGTTAATGATCCAAAGCAATTCGGATATCATTTCCCATCGTCTCCCTCCTGCGACAAAATATACCCGACTGCTATCAGGGAGGTATTGACAGCCAGAATGACTTCCCGTCCGGATTCATAGTCCAAACATCGCAGTGCAGGGGAGAGGCAGATCGCGTCCTTCAGACGCTGCATTGCGACTCTGTGTGGCTGCTCCCACGCGAACGGAACGCCTTTCCGGGTCAAACTGACCAACGGCCGAGCAATGGATGCAAAGTCCTTGATAAAGATCCGAAAAACTCCACACACACCTAGGAATCTGTGTACTTGAGTGATGTTCTGGCAATCCGGCCAGTCGCGGATTTTCTCCACCTTCTTGTCATGGGGGATGCGGCCATTGAAGGTGCATTTGTGGCCGACAATAGTAGCATCTGGTGCAGCGAGGATGAACTTCTTGGCAGATACGGTGATGTTAACGAGTTTCAACCATTGAAGTATCTGGTGGACGTTCTGTAAGTGCTCCCATATGAAGTGGCGGATCCCCGGGTTTTCCGGGATGGTCTCGTAAGTACCGTCCGGGTCCTGGTATCGACTCACGACCCCTTTGACCAGAAGATCATCGATAAACGGGTAGGTGAACTGCGGGATCTCGTCTTGCAGGATGAACAAGATGTCAGCCTGATAAATCTGCACGGCGTTGGTGTATCCCATCGGGACAGTGGTAAGATGGTGGGGACCCATGGGGCTGCTAAAGGTCGTCAAATCCCGGGAGTCTTGGTGGATGGGTCGCTGGTCGTAGCTGGCGAAAAGGTCCATCATGCTGTATACCGCGTACCCAGCAAAAGATTCTGCGAAGTGTTCGACGAATGGAGGGGTGGAGGAGTCATGGATGGTGACAGCATTGAGGGGCTGTAGGTCGTGGACGAGGCGAAGGGATTTACCGTCCCCCTTGAGGACACAGAACCAGTGGGAACGGTACGCGGATGTGGACGGTTCGTAGACCCCAGATGCAATCCAGTCCTTGATGATCTTTACCATCTCTGTCCACATAGCGGGGGGAACGGGAATGTTGCATAGTACCCATGGAGTGTGGGGTACCGTTGGAATCTTTACGGGTGGGAAGTATCTCGGGTCCATTCGCCCTCGCTCAAGCGGCGTCCAGGCAAAGGCCATCTCCTGCTCGCGCACAATCCAGCGCACAAGCTTGAGTTCTTCCGGCCAAAGCCAATTTGCGGGATCTAGATTGAGGGCGTCAGCTCTTTCCTGGGTAAAACGATGTCCGGGAATAAAGTCTGGTAGATGTGTAGGTAATGGTATCATTCCGGCGAGCGGATCGTCCAGCAATGACCGTGTGACTCGGAACTCCTCATCCATGGGAGCAAGCACTGATCGGACCTTCTTTGCCACCGGCTTGTATGCCAGCGCATGGGAAACGGTATCATAGGAATAAACGGAAGAAAAAGCGTCTGCAGCGTCAGGATTCAAAACCGTTTGAGTAGAAGAAAGAAAAGCGTAGTCCGACAAAGGTGGAATTGGTCCAATTGACAATGGTGGTAAGTGCATATATGAAGAGGACAAGAAGGACGATGGTGCGAAATGTTCATCGGAAACGGACGGAAACGGATCGGGAATAGAAGAAACGGCAAGGCAATTGTAATCTCCCCTGACGGTAGTCGGATCATTGAAGCCTAAAAACCCATCTCCACGATGGATTGGTGGTTGTTGCATTGCTTATTCTCACGGCAATGCGGGCAACCTTCTGTCCATGATCGGGTCGATAACGTGAATTGTTTCCCGGTGTTCGGGTCATGGAGAGTAATCGTCTGCGATCCGTCTGGGAAATCGTCAGTAGTAGCACTCATTAAACAATGAAATGGTCTCCCGAGCAACAGATCGAAGTTGGCACGTGCCAAAATCTGCACCTGCACCATCACTTCACCCGCGCCAAGATCCAGTACGTGATTCTCTAGGACGCCGACGGTGGTATCGATGCTAGTATTCGCTGATGACATCTTCATTGTATAGTCTGATCGGATTGGCAACCCAAGATCCTCCCATATACGCTTGGGCATCATGATTATCTCTGAACCTGAATCCAGAACGCCTCGAATGACTTGTCCTGAACTCCCGACCTTAGCATCCACCATCCGCAGAGGCAGACTATGATGCACAACGATGAGCCCGTCGTCATTCCGAAGAACCTGGTCACCGAAGTCACGGCCAACTGCATCCGGGTCCAGACCGGACAGCTCGTTCACCTGCACAACGTTAGTAGACGGGTTGGTAATCCTCTTAACTGTAGTAAGGTCTCGGAATTGCTTCCGGAACTCGGGGGATACGGCGAACAAGTCTTTGACCGGCACTGGAATAGCGGTGTCCAGTACCCGATTCAATACCCGTTGTGGCGCCGCCTCGTCCTCAAGCGGGAACGAGTATTTGAACTGTGTAGAGGGAGGAACTGGTTGGTTAGTATTCGAGACGCGGGGGAAAGTGTTACTCTGATCTCCTGATCGAGTAATGGTGGATCCGGGTTATGCTGATGATGATGGGGTGGTGACTGCGTTGCATTGTTCAATGCGGGGAGCTGACGTCGATAGCTCGGGGCGAGATGAAGATGATGGGGTGGTGTTCTGAAGTTCCAGGGAGAGAAGCTCCTCTGACATGGTGGCCGCTCTCGGATCCGGTCGCTTCCGAGGTGGCATTTGCACCCCGTTGAACCGGACATGTTTACCCTTGTCCTTAACCGCTCTATCGGCCTGGAAACTGGCCCAAGCCTGAGCGAAGTAAGGCTGAAATTCATCGTCGGTATCCTCGGAATTGCTTTCCTGTTCCTTAGTTAAAATAAACGCCGACGGGTCGATGTCCAGTACCACGGGTGTTTCCGGGTACGAGGCAGAAAGGATGCCGGCTGTGACATGCGGTGGCGGGTCCCTAGCGAATGAGGTGGAAGCACTGGCGGAGGTTGATGGCTGCCCACCCTGACCAATACCTAATGTGTAGTCGACGGCGTCCTTGAGGCACCTGCCTCCTGTAACTCGCGGAATCTCCGATCCATCCGGCATATAGAGTCGGCCATCCTGTTCACGGACCACTTTCCCTGTGTTCAAATATTCCATGCAGACTGTGCATGTACAGGTGAAATGCCCGGGTCCTGCACAGAACTTGCAGAGTGGTGGTGGGTGAGTTGCCTGCATGGCTTCAACCTTAATACCAGTTGCCGGGTTGAATGTCGGGTTCGCAGGAGTGACGTGTGAAGATGGGCGAGGTGGTGTGTAGGCGGGTTGCTGTTGGCGAGGGGCAGCAAAGGGAGGTTGGCCAACAAAGGGAGGTTGGCCAACAAAGCCAGGCTGAGTGGCGACAGCAGGAGGGAGCGACGAGCAGAAAGCCGATCCTGTTAGGAGAAACTCAGCGACGGTGATGATGTCCCTCATTGGGTAGGGGTCATCCGGGTGGACATCCTGTTTGGTGATCAGTAATCGTTCCCGTACTTTTTGTTGCAAAGCGGATGGGAATCCATTACGGTAAAGCATATCCCACTCCACCTCAGCTAACTTCCGGTTAGCAATTAGCAACGTGGAAATTTTTTGAAATGCCCGGGTATACTCTCCGAGCTCGTCCCGGTTCCGCATCTGCTTCGTCTGGTAGTCCTGGACAAGGTATTGGATGTCAGCTCAACAATAACGGTTAGTACCTTCACAACCTGGATACAATTTCTTCACGGCTACAACAAACGCATCCCAATCCGCAGGGGCAGCCATTGCTTCCGGAAGAGTCTGCCACAACTCCGCTTCATCTAGCGCGGCATACCGAAGAGCTGCTTTTATTTTTCTCGCTTCATCAAGGGCGGCGGCGTCGTCAAGGTATTCGATATCTTCTAAGTATCGAGGAAGCTCGGGAGGAGACTTCCCGTCAAATTTTGGGGCATTGGGGGTTCCGCGAAGTGGCATCTGGATCGGCTGAGCCATTGGTAGTGGTGGGATCTGTTGAGGGTTAGTGGGTGGTACGACTGGGTTAGGATCGGGTAAGGCCAGGAAAAACGGTAAAACGGGAGATAAAACCGAGGAGGAAGAAGAGGATGAAGTACATAGTGGGGAAAGCTGTTCTGAATGGGTTTCGGAAGGACGGGTACTGAAATCAAAGAGAAACGATAGAGAAGGAGATGGGGTTGGGTTAGGTAACGGAGATGAAAGCGGGGACGACTCAGAAGTGGAGAGGGATGTTAGCGGAGAAAGGGGAACTGAAGCAGGCAAATGGTACTGGGTAGAAAAGGGGGTTTGCTGTGGTGTTGAGTGGATGAAAGCACCCGGGATAAATGGTGAGTCAAAAAGTGGGGAAACGGGAGAATGAAACCAATTGTGTTGGGCTCTTTCCGGGGTAACCAGGATAAGGAGCTTGGATTCTGTGGAAAGTTTGAGGCGGCAGAAATCAGCTAGGAGATCTTCGATCTCTAATCGCTCTGGAGTGGATCTAAGCGACCTTCTCATCAACCTGTCAAAACCCCTCGCAGTGGGCTCCAGTTGTAAAACAGATAGTCAGTGTAGGGTGTGTCAAACCCCAAAAGAAGCTAGGGAAAACTAGCAAGGACACAGGGTGGGTGCGAGCTGATACTTGTCCCAAGGGGCCTGAGGTAGGTTAGTAATGAGAAGGGTGTGCGAAGACTTTCCCGCAGGCGAAACAGTCGATCCGGTCGAACCTGGTCAAAATACAAGGATCCAGATAGACGAAGTTGATTTCTGGTCAAGGACGAGGACCAGATACGAGCAGAAAAGATAACAAGGTTTTGGACGAGGTTGGGGAAAGAACTTAGAAGTGTAAAATCGAGCCAGAAAGAAGGTACTGCATTCCTGCAAAGGGTACAGATTTTATAGTCCGGGCAACTCCCAAGACTTAGTACATATAAGGTAACTACGAAAAGCGCGGTCAAAGGCTGTGAAGAAAATAATCTTCGCTGTCACGGGTAACAATGTCGCGTAGAAAGAGACAAGAAACCATACGAAAAGGTATGAATCGCCCTGTAGTCGCGTACAGCGACCCTTCCATGGAACAAAGTAAAAGTGGTCTGGAACAATCCAGACGAAAGTAAGTGCCGCCGGTGATTGGGTATACAAATAAGGGAATGGGATAAAGTAAGAATGACGTACGAAACGCAACGAGCTGGTTATATCATGTTAGTCATCGACCGGCCGTGCCCAGGTTGGGATGGACGATCGGAAAGAACCGAACGGAAAGCGGAAACGTACTTATAAAGGTCGGGTCCACTCGGATGGACACGGGGTAGGACGGGAACATTGCTTGACACCTTGGACAACCTAGAGGGTGCTGGAAAAGGGGAAAAACTCTGTATACGGATGTAGAGAGCCTCCAGCTCCTACAACGAAATGGAAAGCGAAAACATACTTGTAAAGGTCAGGTCCACTCAGATGGACACAGGGTAGGACGGGAACATCGCTGGACACATTGGACAACCTAGAGGGTGCTGGAAAGGGGGAAAAACTCTATATATGGATGTAGAGAGCCTCCAGCTCCTACATTCCTGGGATACTTTGATTCTGACTGTCCCCAGTCTGTCACATGACCTTGTTGACTGCTGAGTTTGAAAACTGTGGACAATAGCGCGAGTTCGCATAAAATGCAGCCGTTCACCAACCCGTTCACCCCTCATAATTCCTCCCTGCATCTTTTCTTCATCCACTTCCATGTCCCTCACTCCATTTGAAGACATCCTTGCTCTCGGCAAGGCACCCTTGGCCGACCCTGCCAAGGTGGCCACCATCAAAGAAGTCACGGAATTGAAGATCCAGCTGGACAGGATATCACGGTCAGTCCCTGACGACCAGGACGACTTGGCAGAAGACCAGGAGATGTGGTGCGCGAGGTGGCAAGCACTTTTGGTAAGCCCTTTTTCGGTTGGGGCATCCGGATACTGATGATGGATACAGAGTCAAGTTCATACCTCCTTCCAACATGCCCAGGAACATGGTGTCGACACTGTCCTCGAGGCAGATCTCCTCACCCGCATGCAAGAGGCGAACCTCTTCTCGCGTCGGTGGCTGGGAGCGGCAGCACTCCGGAAATGACAAGAAGAGGAATGCGCGGAAATGGCGTCATGAGCTGCAAAGGCGGCACTTGCCCAGGCGGCGAAGGCAGCGAGCTTGGGCAATCAAGAGCCAGCTTCCGTGACTGAACCGCTGGTTGAGTCGACGGCACCTGGCCCGGTTCAAGAGTTGGCCAACGAGCCACCCACAACCGAGTCGCCGAGCGAAGAGCCAGAGTCAGCGTCGAGCACAGAAGCGAAAGGTGAGTGGTCTCCTTGTATAAATATCCAGAAGCTGACCCCACACAGCGTATTTTCAACCAGGTGGTGGTGGATGAAGAAGAGGACGAAGAAAAAGACATTGTCGAGGTCGCGGCTCCAAAGCCGTCAAACGCACGAACCGGCCCGAAGACGGTTACACACACCCCTCCGTGCAACCCATGTCAGCGAGGTGGTAGGCCGTGCACCGGAGTGTCAGGTCGCACCTGCGACTCATGCATCCAGCTTAAGACTAAGTGCGGGAAATCCAAGGGAAAGGCAGGACGGACGAAGAAGGACACGGTGCCGGTTCTGGCTCCCAAGACAAAGGGGAAGGAGAAGGGACAGCAGAGGCTGGGTAAGAGTTTGGTTTTCAAATCCGTAAATATGTTCTAATCGTCTCTTCAGTCCGTAATAACACCCAGGTGGTGATTCCCGCACATAAGGCACCGGTTGCCTCCTCCTCCCGAGTAGAGGCTGACATCCCCGACTTCTTCAGGTTCTCCCCATTGCCCGAGCCCGACTCCGACCACGAGGATGACGACGCGACGCAAGAGGGCGAAGACTTCGGATCTAGCTCAGGACGCTACCGTCGAGATGATGAAATTGGCCTTGTTGACCATGCGAATGAAGATGCATGGCATGCTCGGGTTCCTAACCGAGCTGCAAGCCCGCGCCAAGGTACAGTAGCTGAGACCTATATCGGCTCACAGTAGTTGGAGATAGAGGAGATGGAGGCGCTCTTGGAGGAGCTCTAACTATGCCGGTCGTCGTCCTGTATATAGTGTAATCTGCAGTATACTTGTATTTCTTCTGAATCCCAATCACATCTGTGTCCATGTCCGAGTCCGTGTCCATGTCCGTGTCCGAGTGTGACCCCTAAGTAAAAGTGAAAAGATAATATAAGAAGATGATAGCAATGGGAAAAGAAATAGAAATAAGGGTGGAAACGACACTGGGTTGCGAGATTGTACTCGGCTTGTCTCCTTCATTCATCTATCGCATCTATTCTTGCACGGATATCCAAAGTCTATACCAGATCACACTGGGATGTTAGGAAGAAAAGTCGGTAACAATATGTGCACGTCTCGTTGCGTGTTAGAATATGAATGTCTATGTGGTAAGTTCGTCGAGACATTGACGGAGAAAGGGAAACAGATATGTTTTTGTCTTTTTGTCTTTTGTCTGTTTTTCTTTTTAGTTCGATGAGAAAAATGGAGATGAAGTACTTCTATTCGTCTATGCACGGGATAATTGGAGAGTGAGGTGTCACCGGATGAATACTAGGGTAAAACAGAGGGCTCCGGCCAAAACCCGGGATGGAACGGATATGAATGGATAAGGTGAAATGGGATCATCCAGGCTTTTGCTGCATTAATCGTCTAGGACTGTGTCACCTGTATCTTCCTCATACTTGACATCTTCCTCAGCATCGTGGTCATCTAACTCCTTGTCATCCAATCCAGTTAGTTCCATGACCGGGATAGCGATCTTTACCCTTGGAAAGTACGGCAGCAACTGAAAGGCTGCATACCTGAGCCTTGAGATCGACCCGTCCAACTCTGCCAGCAGGTACGAACCCCTGGTAGTCCTTCAAAGAACCACCATCGGGCCCAGGTACCTCGGCTTCATCTTTCGGTTCAATTCCTTCTCGACCCGAGTATTCCGGACCAAGACGAGACTTCCCAGTTGGAAGTCATGGTCCCAGATCCAGTTCTTGAACTGCGCCTCGAAGTGTTTGATGGATGCAAACCACAACAGGAGTACTCTTTCCTAGATGGTATCTATATCTTCTATCCACTTTTGGAGTTGGCGGACACGCCAAGAGATCAGGTCGGATCTGGAAGTACGGTCAGTGGTTGGAGCGGGAACGAGAAAGGTTGCCTCTGCTAGGTCAAATGGGAATAGGGGCTCGATGCCATGCACCATAAAGTATTGCAAAAGTCCGGTAGACTTCAGAATAGTTACCCATTCTGCCCAGAAAACAGAGTGAGCTGCAGACGACCAGCGAGCCTCTCCCTCCGGAGAACTTTTGACGATGGCCTCCCGGACATCAAAGTGACACCGTTCAACCACGCCGTTCGCCTGGAAGTTGTAGGGAGAGATCCGGATGTGACAGATGCCGTACCGGTTGGCGAGAATGTTGAGAGCCTGTATAAATGCAGGGCCATTGTCAGTAACAAGCTCAGTGACAGCTCCCTATCGGCAGAGAATATCCTCGAAAATGAAAGACGCGAGCGCGGATGCGTTCTCGGATTGCAACATCTGCCACTCCAGATATGCGCTAAGGGCACACCGGGCTTGGACAATGAAGTGGTAACCACCGGATTGCAGCATTACCATAGTGTCGATGTGTGCCTTGTGGAACAAACCCCCTACAACCGGCACAGTAGGCAGAATGTGCAGCTTCTTTGTCTGCCGGATCTGACACTCATGACATGACTTGGTATACCATTTGACATTGTCAACCAACATGGGCCACCAAAAGCGTAGCAGCAGGCGAGTGTGGATGGAGAACACCCCCTTATGACCAAGGTCATTGTGGGCCTCCCAGATGAGTCCATATTGACGCCCGACCGGGACGACGAGCTGATGACGTCCGTGTGGTTCCTGACAGTACAATGACCCATTAAGCAGGAAGAAGCGGGTGGCGGCATTGACGAAGGAGGTGAACTCTGTATCTGTAAAGTCAGAAGGGCGAACGCGGGAATTGAGAAATTCGCAAATCTGGTCGACCCAGGCATCTTTAGCGACAGCCTTTGGCGAACGCGGTAGCTCCGGGTCGCCCTCATCGGATCCAGGTGTGGAGAAAAAAACAGAAATATAGCGGGTAGGTGGAGCACGGTTGGAGTGCCTAGAGATGTTAGTGGATCCGCCGGGTAGAGAAAGGCGGTCATTGAGTAGGGAAATTGAAAAGGAATAAGCACTGTTGAGCCAATCCTCGAAATCATCCATCTCGGGGAGGTCATTCTCGGATGGTGATCGACGTGAGAGTCCATCTGCTCTGATGTGATGGGTAGCTGGGATGTGAACAAGACGGAAAATGAATAATAGGATACCCACAATCCAGCAATGGATGGTTGCGTTTGGCTGGAGGTTGGGATTATTGATCATTCCCTTCACATACTTGGCGTCCATTTCCACTGTTAGATTAGCAATCCCGAAGATAAAAATCCGGACAGCCTGGAGAGCCTGGAACAACCCGTAGAGCTTGAGCTTGGCTTGGGAATACCAGCTCTTGACATCAGTCAGGGTCAATGATCCGAAGCGATTCGGGTAACGTTTTCCATCGTCCTCCTCCTGCGACAAAATATACCTGACTGTGATCAGGGAGGTATCGACAGCCAGGATCACTTCCTGTCTGGATTCGTAGTCCAAATGTCACAGCGTAGGGGAGAGGCAGATTGGATCCTTTAGACGCTGCATTGTGACTCTGTGTGGCTCCTCCCAAGCAAACAGAACGCCTTTCCGGGTCAAATTGACCAACGGCCGAGCAATGGACACAAAGTCCTTGATGAAAATCCATAAAACTCCACACACACCTAAGAATCCGTGAACTTGAGTGATGTTCTGGCAATCCGGCCAGTCATGGATTTTTTCCACCTTCTTGTCGTGGGGGATGTGACCATCAAAGGTGCATTTGTGGCCGATGATAGTAGCATCCGGTGTGGCGAGGATGAACTTCTTGGCGGACACAGTGATATTAACAAGTTTCAACCTCTGTAGTATCCGGTAGACGTTCTGTAGGTGCTCCCATATGAAGCGGCAGATCCCCAGGTTTTCCGGG
>JBBPRR010000934.1:0-14665 GCA_038093115.1 Hortiboletus flavorubellus | reverse complement strand
AGTAGGAATATACGTTCGATGTTGGAATCCAAAAACCCGGAGTGGATTTGATGAGATGGTGATGAGATAAGAGAGATCCGGTCAAGGACAAGGACTGGATGTGAGCGGAAAAGTGACGAGGTTCACAAAGACACGGCTTTGCAGCAAGGAAATGGGTGATCAGTGCACACGGGCGAAAGATGTATTATCCATCGCACTACAGGGGTTTTATAGTCAAGGGAATACCCAATACTCTTCCTAATAAGGGAAATATCAATCGGTAACCAAGTACGTCAAAGAAAAAGAAAAAGAACATTGTCCCTTCACAGATAAACAGAAATCATGCGGAACACTACAAAGGGGTCTAGACCTATGTCGAAGTGATATGACAGCTCAATGAAACCAAAAGAAAACAATCCGAATGAAAAACAAAGATCCGGATAGATCTTGCATGTGTGGAGATCCGGAAACGGACAGATAATGTTGGGTTGCATCGGATTGGATTGGGTTGGGCTAGGATTGGATTGGGTTGGACTAGGATTGAATCGGGTTGGGCTAGGATTTGTCGGAATATGATTAGGGGTGATGTGGAAGTCGGTGGAATGATAGGATACGACCACAAGGAACTTCAGTTCCTTACACCGAGTCCTCCATTACAAGCATGACCATCCCCTCTCCAGACATTTCGGCCAGAACCGGACCTTGGAACTAATTCGACGTGAATATACTTGGCCAGGTATTAGCACATTCGTAAAGGACTATGTCTCGTCCTGCACGACCTGCGCCCACACAAAGGTTATTAGGCACAAACCATATGGGCTGCTCAAGCAGTTCCCCATTCCAGAAAAGCCATGGAATTCCATCTCCATGGACTTCATCGAACAACTCCCCACATCCTCCGGATTTACCACCATCCTAGTAGTTGTAGATCGCCTATCCAAGCAGTGCATTTTCATTCCAATGCACGATACAATTATATCTCCAGAGCTCGCCAAACTCTTCCTTCTCCATGTCTTTTCCAAGCATGGAGTTTCCTCCCACATTACCTCCGATAGAGGTTCGGAGTTCGTCTCTCATTTCTCCCGTTCACTTGGTAAGGCCCTGGACATCCATCTCCATTTCACCTCCGGTTATCACCCCGAAGAAGATGGTCAGACAGAACGAATGAACCAGACACTGGAGCAGTACCTCCGAGTCTATTGTAATTACCAGCAAGACAACTGGTCTGAACTCCTGCCCTTAGCGGAGTTCACGTACAACAACGCTCCAAGTGCTACCACTGGAGTCTCACCGTTCTTCGCCAACAAGGGTTACCACCCCAACATTACCGTTCACCCCGAGCGTAACCTTACTTCTGAGAGAGCTTGCGAATACTCCATTGACCTTGATTCCCTCCATGCATTCCTCCGTGAGGAGATGGCTGCCGCGCAAAAGCAATACCAAGGACCTGCGGATGCCAAGCGAACTCCGGCACCAGACTTCAAAGTTGGTGACCAGGTATTCGTCAAGGCAAAATACTTCCGCTCAACACGGCCCTCTAAGAAACTCTCTGAGAAGAACTTAGGGCCATACACAATCATCGCTCAGGCCGGATCCCTCTCCTTCACACTCTGCCTTCCAGACTCTATGAAGTCCATTCACCCCATATTCCATGTCTCCCAACTGGAGCCCTCCGTACCCAACACAATCCTCAATCGGGTGCAACCCCCACCCCCTCCGGTAGAAGTTAACGGAGAACCAGAGTACGAGATCTCCGAGATACTTGACTCCAAGATAGATTAATGAAGGAAGAATTGCAAGTTACTGTACCTAGTATGCTGGTCTGGATACGAAGGCACGGACGACGAGACCTCCTGGCTTTTAGCCACAGAGCTCGATCACGCGTCCGAACTCGTCCATGACTACCATCTCCGTTACCTGGACAAGCCCAGACCTCACTCCGATGCTTGACTCGCAAACTTGGTACATTCTTCCTGACTATTTACAAGGGCAGCCTATTCTACTCCATCGACTCATCTGAGATGCATTCCCCCGCCACCGCCCTCTCTTCCTCCAAGCTCTCCAGGTCCTCCACCAACTCTGCTGCCACCACCACCTCCGTCCCGCCTCCCTTGTATACGGAGACCTTGGACTCCAAGTCCGAGGCCCACCTGTGCACCTCCAACTCCTCAGCTGCAATGAGCTCCTCCAGGAGCTCGTTCTGCCTGTCCAGCCTCTTGAGCAGCTGCTGCATCCAGTACCTGAACTTCGCAGGTACTTGGAGCTGAGCAACTGCTGCTGCCCCCAAACTCCCCTCTCCCTTGTCCAACTCCGACCCCTTCGTCTTTGACCTCACCTTCTTCTTCTTCCCCCTCGGCGACTTGCCCTCTGCGCGCCTCTTCCTCTTGGCTCCACCCTCCGTCTTCTCCGCTCCACCTCGCTCACACTTTGATTTGGCCTCGATGCACCCAGTGCATGACTTGGCCTTGATGCACCCAGTGCATGACTTGGACTTGCCGGGCCCAAGTTCACACTCGAGCCTCCGGTCCGCGTACTGCTTGCACTCCGGCAAGGGCTGCTGGACTTTGCCTTTCCCCTTTTCGGAGCTCTGCTCCACTCAGACCTTCTCAGCCTAGGTCCTTGTTAGCGCGCAACCAAGTGACGAGCAACGACTTACTCGTTTTCTGGCCTCCACCTCGGCCTCCTTGTGGCGTGCCGCCTTTGCCTCCTCCACCTCCTGCACCTCCTTCTCCGCCCTCCTTCTTCATTGCCGCTTGGCGAACTTCACGTCGTAGGTGTCTTCATCGTTGTTGGCACACTCCGCCAGGCGCTCGTCGGACCAGTTCTGGATGTTGAGGATATCGGACATGATGATAATGGGTGATAGGGTTAGGCCAGTGCAACCACGGACTTTATATGGTACCGAAAAGCGATCAACAAGCTTTCGGACTCCAATTTCCTAACTCCGCATTGTTCCTCACTAAAGGCCTTCAGGGGTTCAGGCCTAGAAGGGGGATACTGTCATATCCCATATTTCGTCCAAGTTCAACTCTGGCCCTCTGGGCCTATCATTAAGAACTCCGCTGCATTCTTGCGCAGGACTTATCTCCAGACTCCGGACTTGTACTTAGCATTCTCTTTTCATATGTCTCTTGTTCTCTTATTTAGTACTAGCTCCGTTTGTTACTTACCTCCATACCTGTGTCTCGCTTAGAGCACAACTCCGGAATACTTACTCCCGATTCCTGTTCTCTTACCAATCCCTTACGACTCCGTTACTAATCATTCTCGAACTCCATATATAAGCCTCCGATTTCACTTCTGTACTCCTCAGTTTGAATATTATCTAGAATAACTCTCTTGACTTCCGCTTGAGTCTCGACAACTCTCCTCTGACACCTCTGCTCAACTTGATGTCTCCACATCTTAAGTCCTACCCCCGATCTCCGTAAATCCGGGACCAAACTCTTGTAAGGGCACACCACATACGGTGAAGCCAAGTCCCAATTCCCTAATCATCTCTGGTGTTCCGGAGTTGATACCAAAGTTACAGTTCTAACAATTATGAGGCTAATATAAAAGAATTGGCCAAGGAGAAGGCTGTCTGAAGAAATAACAAGAAAGAGAAAAAACAACTTAAAGAAGAACAAACATAAGAGTAAGTGGATTTACAAGAAATAAACTGAAAATTCATATTATCCAGAACATACCTAAGAAGGCATGTATACATTTGGAAAAGCAGAAGAGGTACAAATGATTGAAAAGGAGAAAAACTATATCAGTGGAGGACTGGTCATCATTGTCAATGCAATCAGGTATAATTGTAATACACTCTATCTTATTTAATTGTAACCCTATTCGTATTCTCTTTAAGATGCATATTGCACAGAAGGGTTCTTAAGACCTGTTGATGGAGCTCATGGCATGCCTTGGCTATATACACAAAAAGGATTGACACGATGAGAGAGCTTGCAGTATTCTTTTGCATACTTTAGAATCAAGTTGTTTTGTTTATTGTTGATTTCCTCCAGGCAATTCATCCATCTCAGTCATATATTCTGTGGTGTCCCACCTCCAAGTTCTCTGTCCTTCCCTTGCACACTACTAGTTGCTATAGAAAGGGCCACCAGAACCTCACTAGTATATACATTCTGTCCTACACCTCAACTTTGACCCCCATTCATGCTAGATGGTATAATTCATCAAGTTCTGCAATTCAATGGAAGCACTTCATTGTCATTGGTCAAGACAAAGCTTTTTCTGAGAGTGAACAGGTCTCAGTGAGTGCAGAACTGGACAATACTGATCTGCACATGGTACTTTATACATCATGATCTTGATGAAAGCATTCAAGTCTATATTTTCTCTATGTGATGAACACTTTCTGAGTTGTTAGATATCAGCTGAGAGCTGCAGCCATGAAATGAGGTAGTGAAATGCACTAAAGAGCCACATGGGAAGCATGTGGACCATGCTCTCATAGGAAGTGATTTAGGTACTGCTGTAACTTTGTGGCCATATTATGCTGAACAGGATATACCTAGTGTTTAAAAATCCAGTTCAGTTTGACCTCTTAGCCATTTTTGAGAAGACCAAACTGAGACCAGTTTTAATAGCTCCCCAGAAATGAAAAGATCAAACTGAACCATCAAAGACTGGTCCAAAACAGTCCTAAAAAGTTTTAGAATACAGAGGGATTAATATTTTCTATTACAATTGGTATATTTCCATACCCCTATGTTCATTGGACTTAACATTTTCTATGCTTAACAACAGACAATCTTATTTATATCTCATCTTGATGCCATCTGTCCTTATCTTATGTGTCATAGTTGTCTTACTTCTTTACTCTGCTTTACACATGGGACTTCTCATCTTCCCCGTTTCATATCTCCATTTTGAATCTATGTTTCACCATTTCACAGAAGTGTTTGATCACACTTTTCTTCCATTTCTTGATACACATGTTTCACATTTCATTCTGCCCCACTACGTGTTGGCCTCATGTGTTTCACTTCTGTTTCATCCTACACCCTTTTCTCATTTTGTTCCCAGATTGTTAAATATGGTCACAACATATACATACCTCCAGTAGGTACTTACAACTTGATACCAGTACCAGAAAACTCTAGTCTAGTTCTCTTGGTGTTTTCCCTCAAAGTACTATAAGAAGGATTCTTATTGGCCTGATGAGCCACCTCTACCTTCTCCCTCTTGGGTCCTGGGATCTTTTGACAACCTAAGGGAGCTACACTCTAGGGTTGTTTCATTTACTACATTTGGTCATAGAAATAATATTTTAGACATGCAGGCCAGAATTTTGTATAAACTCCTGACTCTCTATCTGTCCCTACATCATGGGGATTCAATTATGGAGTCCTGAGATATGACTATCTTTGGGTTACATGTCATTGTGGAGGATCCTTGACTCTCATGGTAGTGGGGGAGAGTTCTCTTAGCCAGAATCATTCTGCTGTCTGCAAAGTAACTTGTGGGAATAACCTGTCCATAAGAAGAAAATTATATAATACTGTATAGTTCATGTGATGGGCTTTAATGAAAACAATCAACCTAAACTGCCCACCCACAATCCTTCATAGCATGTGAGTCAGCCTTTTTGTTGTTACTTGTAGGTCAGC
This sequence comes from Hortiboletus flavorubellus, assembly GCA_038093115.1. Taxonomy (NCBI): domain Eukaryota; kingdom Fungi; phylum Basidiomycota; class Agaricomycetes; order Boletales; family Boletaceae; genus Hortiboletus; species Hortiboletus flavorubellus. Next base: position 9,068 of record JBBPRR010000934.1, on the reverse strand, counting down.
AAAATCAAGACTATTTATTTTACAAATCTCAAAAGACCAATCCATTCAGGACCAATCCTAGTTGATTTAGTTCAGTTTAGTCTTGGTCTTTTTGCAGTTTTAGAACTGGACCTTTAAACACTAGTATACTGTACATATCAATACACCAGTCCCAGCCTTTCATTCAATCATCTCTCTTTTGTGCTACTGTTTCTTACAAATGTCATTGAGTTACTCCAAAATAACAATGTTATGCTATTGATTTCCCTTATCCTGGGGAGCCATCAGCTTAGCAACATGAGTCACAATGAGTCATAATAAGTCAACATAAGTCATTGCCAAGCCAAAGGCTATTTTTTGCGTATTACAAGTTATTTTCTAACAGAATGAGTTAAAGTGAGTTAGTATGAGTTATATCTAGGCACAGCCACCTTGGAACCGAAGGTAGCACAGCCACATGTAAATTACTATATAAAAAGCATGATTCAGTCCCATTTGAAAACTTTCAAATTTTAGAGAGTTTTGTCCTCTTAAGTGAACTCAATCAACAAGTGCTCACAAGTGCACCTCTCTATAAACAGACAGTGAGGCTGTGTAGAGTAGTTCCCACCCTATAAATAGAGCTACTTAGACCCATAGTTAGAAGTATATTGAACCTCTTAGGATAAGGACAGTTAGGATACTTTTAGAAAGAAAAACCCAGAGTAGTAATAGCATTAGTTTAACAAAAACTATTCTGTATGACTAAGAGATACTTGTGAATCACTAGCAAGAGTAAAGGAAATTAACACTATCTACCCAATTGAGCATTCCTATTTGATTGAAGCTAATTGGAAGTCATTGAGAGTACATCTTAGGGAAGTAACCCTAGTTGCAATGAATTATTCTTCTAGCAACCTGAGAGTTGTCTAGATCATTTCCAACCATCCATAGTACATTCAGTACACCACCACTACTAAAAGCCAAACCTTTCATTGTATTACTAGAAGTAATCCCCCTCAACTTTGTTGAAAATTGATGAAAAAACCACATGCCTGATAGTCAACCCCTTTTTATAACTTAATACTTGTCTTTAGCACCAATTCAATTGGGAAGAATACTCTTTTAACCTCACTTCAAGTTTACTATCTGTGAAGATAAGATTAGTTGTCTGATGAGTGTTTTCTTAGTATTTTTACTGATCTTATCTAGAAAGAAGACAATGCCTATGACAGCCATTATAAACATAGCTCACCATGTCCACATGCATATGTGTGTGCTTGCTCACTCTTAGGCTCTAATGTAGTTATGGCTTGTACTACTGGCACTTTTTCCTTTTGCAGATGTTTCTACCCCAATGTTTCACAGCAGCTGCTTCATAGTTGTAATAAAATAGTAGATAAGAGGGTCCAGATTTGCAGTGAGATATGAATGCAGCATCAATATTACTTGGGAGTATTGCATGAGAGAATATACGAGGGGATTGAATGCCAGTAGCTAGCTAATGGTGTATATATGTACCATGATGTAAGTGAATAGGTGAAACCATGTGGAGGAGGAAAGTCATCAGGTTGGTTGGGAATATCACTTATTTTGAGGATGAGATTGGGTGTCTAGGCTAGTGTAAGAAGCTTGACTGGAAGATTAGGAATGGACAAACCTTGAGTATAACAACTGCCTGGTTATCAAAAAAAGGAGTATAGAGGATTTTTGTGTCCATGATTCCATTTCTGATGTTAATTATACTCTTCAGAGTATCCAGCCTTTGCTTATCACCATGTGATCAGTTCTCAATAATGCATTAAAACCACTAGATTATAGATCATCAGATCAGTAGCTGCATGCAGATGAGATTGCAAAGAAAACATGCCTTGTTGTCTTTGCTTCAAGAGATGATATGCATGGCATCATTAGGTAAACCAGTCCACATGCATTGTTCTCCATCTCACATAGCTAGCTTCTGATGGAAATTCCCACAGGTAGTTCTTTGAGTAAATACCTTGTTATGCCACTTAATAACTTCTAGGTCAATGGCATGGGAAAGAACATCTGTCAGAGGCATCATCAGTATCAGAGCCATGAAGAAGCATAAGAGGAAATCTTATTGAGCAGGTGACCTATAGTAGTAAGTGTCTCTGTCAACTAATTGTCCATCCAGATCAATCAGATTCCCTTGACTATACTGCAATGATCCTTCTATTCCTAGGATGTACCATCCAAGGTAACGAAAAAAATTGGAAGGATGAAGGCAGACTTCCCTAATGATATGAAGTGGGATTTTTGGGTAAAATGGATTGGGTTTTTGGTTGAAAAGAACAAGGTAAATGTAGCCAGGTGACAGTCTAAGTTCCATGCTGAAAGAATCTTCCAATGTATGGACATTGATAATACAGTTGAATGGAGGACAGGAATGTCAATAGAGGAAAAATGAATTTAGCAAACAGAGAATGAATGCCTCTGATCTGGCTAATGGACACACATCATGATCATGGGTACTGATTTAGCATCATCAAACTACAAGCTTCAGCTCTTCCTCAGCAAGTGTTTCTCACCCACAAAGCTTCTGAAGGGAAGTTATACAGCTATAGCACATAGCTAGCATAGCACCATTTATGTGGTAAATTTCATTGCATCCAGGTTGAGGTAGTGCTGATACACACATAGCATATTCAGGACATAGGGATGCTAGTGGTAGCAAGAGACTGGGGGTAAGTAGTGGGCCGCTGGTGTGTGTGGGTGAACAAGAGTCCAGTGGGGTGATGGAATATATCTGATTCAACATCACACACCTCATTGTTCTATATCTGTGGAATTTTCAGAATGTAAGAAGTATAATGCGTGTTATGATTTGAAAGGATTGAGCAAGTACCAAAAAGAAACAAGATTACAAACAGTGGTCTATGGCTGTCAACTCATAGGTTCCTGGATCTGAAAACCTAGTCAAAATTGACAAATGGTTGTGATCAGTTGAGGGCTCTAGTGGGGCCAAAACAGTCAAAGTGATTCATGATAACCTGCATGAAACCTGTTTCATGCATGTATATAGCAAATCAGTCACTCAATAAGTGGAATTTCCACAGCTCCTTGTAGACCATATTCTTTGATACCATAGGAAAAGATAGCTTCTATCATGACCTACATATTCCTATTTTTCCAGATTTTTCCACCTACTGGCTATTGAGATATTTATTAATTTCTCTAATTATATCCTTCAATGTACACATTTGTATATAGCTCATGATTCTTTTCATTTCTCTTTATTTATCTGATTACTTAGCTAAGTGCCAGTGATATGAAGTGATCATGTGACTATTAGCCACCATGTGAGCTTGTCCCCATTAGTCTGTACAGCCCTATACAGCATAGCCAGTCTCTTTGGCAGAGCAACCCAAATTTGGAATCCTTTGCTCAAAGTGATTTCCCTTAATGTGCCTGGGTTTGTCAGCTTGTTCCTGACATTAGTAAGCGATTGTGCCTTAATTTATAAGCTACCAGTCCTCTGATTGGCTGGAACAGCCTCCTATATTTATATATATAAAGAAAAGTATTTTAGCTTGCAGGGAGCATCTCATCTGATAAGAGATTCCCTGGGAAACCCAATAAAGACCTAACAAGGCAGGGTACCCCAAAGTGAAGTAAATAGGAGTTTAGAACTACTACTAGGCTATTAGGACTTATATTTAAATAAAGGACAAGAACCTAAGACTATTCTTTTGAAAAAAATCTCTTTTTGGGCATTTGGTCCCTATTAGTGAGCAACTTAAGCATCCTGTAGTACCAAATAAGGGCTACATTTTGCCTCTCTAAGCCAAACTTGCCTACTCCTTAGCTAAAACAACAAGATTGAGTTATAATAACTCTTCTGAGTTTACTAAGTGTACTGTCAAGTTAACTACCAACCAGGAACTGAGCATCTCAACATCTCAGCATATTGACAGATTACTCCACCATTTTATCATTCTGACATCTTCACATCTTGCCATCTAGATGTTATATTCCTAGGGCAAACCTACACTCTTCTATTTAGCATCCCTTACCTTAAGCAAACTATTGCTAGGGCTTATTAGAACAACCTACTTATAGAACTCCTACTACACCTTACCTTGACTTGCTATTCTAAGGGATTAACAAGTCTCCTACACACATATCATCAGCACTAGGCAAAATTTAGGGCAAGTTTCTAAATCACCCACCTTTTGTACTATTCAAGTACAAGTTTCCATGGTTAATAGAAAACCTATTTCTATTGTCTTGAGCCCATTAGGTGTGTAATATACCTAGGATAACCTTTACTAATCAGACTTTAGGCTGAAACTATCTTGAATAATCAATCTGTAAACTTACATAAAAGATTGGTGAACAAACCACAGCTCCTGGTATATTAAATTTCCTTTTTCTACTTGGAACTTTATCTATCACCATTAGCTCTGCCAAGGGTAGACCTCTCATACTTTCTTTGAGCAAAGCATTCTAGTCTGTGTAGACAAGACACGTTGTCTGAGAACTATTGATTTTTTATTAGTTTTTTGTTGTCTTGTCTAGAAGGAAGACAATGAGTGTTTTGGTTTCTGAAGTAAAGTAAACCAATGTTTCAATGCACCAAGTTGGCATGAAAGCATTTCATAGTGGCTCAAACTCAAAAGTGTGACAAAAATAATATCACATGATATAGTAGTATGGAAACATATGAATTTTTGATTCCAAGCTTCTGTGCAAAACTTACAAAGGGCCAAAGAAATGGAACAGTATAGGAGCAAAAGTGGACATCCATTTCGATCAAGCAATTCTCATGCAACAACCATTAATACAGTGGCTCACTACAAAGATGACCATTCTAAACCCCTTGCAAGGGATCTTACAAGGCAAGCAAGGCCAGCCTGCAAACTTCTGACTTAGATCAAACTTAAGAATGATTGGTAGTAAATCACAGATCAATCTGTGGTAGGCTCACAACTCAGACCATAAGTTATAAGGTGACTGTTGTGGATCCAATTTACAAATGAACAGTTAGAGGATTGTCAAGAGCCTGATCAGAAATAAGGGCTTTGCATATGTTGTTCATCCATTGCTCATGGAGAGACAGCAGAAAACTAAAACTTGGAGGTAATCACATGAACTATTACTATGCCATAACCAAGAAGCTGCAAACCAAGGGTTGAAAATCATCCATGATAACTTATACTTTGGCTTGCTCACTAAACCATTTATATGGATTACCCTTGTTTATGAAATCCAGCTTAGATTATGAACACAGGATGCTATCCCATTGATACCATCCCAGTGGTTCTGACATAGAAATTCATGCACTGTGGATATACTGTATTGTCAGCTTGGTTGATGATAAAGAATCTGCACTTGCCATGGCCACATTTGACATACCACAGTTACGGTCATCTATGTTCACATGCAACTCTACAAAGAATCAAAAAACAATGGACTGGCAGCAGTGTTCCCTGTTAATACACACCATATACAGCATATTGGGTCTTGGCACTCACAATGACCTTGGCTGGTGGGACATCCAGATATCAGAGTACTGTGCTTCCAACCACCAAGAAACATATCATGGATAGCAATTCTTTTTCCCAGATCCAGTTTTCACAACCTACTCCTCTCATTAAAAAGTAACCCATTAGATGCAGTCAAGTCCTCGCCTTTGTGGAAGTTCTCTTGACATATTTGCTTATTTTATCACCATTTTCATTACACTCATTGCCATGAGTGGTGCCACCACTGCTAGCAACAATCTCAAGAAGTATATAACAACATGCTATAAGAATACTTCACTTGTAAGCTGTGGTTTTGTCTACTATCTTTTCTGAAACCATGCTAATCCATATGCACAATCAGGCCCCTACTGGCTGGTAGGAATTGCTATGTATATATATCACACCTAATGATGCATGTGCCTACATCAAGCTCTATTGCTTCATCTTTATGAGTCCCCTCTGCAATGAAATTATTCAACTCATGATATAATAGACAAATATTAATATCAGTATGGCTGCTGGCAAGTGCACTGGACTCATGTCCAACTGAGCACATTGCTCTTATTTGATTTTTGTCAAGAAAAAAAAAGCAAGATCTAGGTTGTGGAACAGATGGTGGTGGCACACAGGTGGTGCTTGTCATGTTTCCACCTCCTGGATTATCTAAATCCTTAGTTTTAAGTTTTAACAATCCTGGGGTTATCTATACCTCTAATATATGCTTTCATTTCTTATACATTTGAAATTTGCATGCTGTCAGAACCAGAACTCTGGTATCAACTCCAGAATGCCAGAAATGATTAGAGAGTGGGACTTGACTTCACCATATGTGGTGCACCCTTACAAGAGTTCAGTTCCAGTCTTGCAGAGATTGGATGTAAGACTTAGATATAGAGATGTCAAGTTGAGTGGAGGTGTCAGAGAAGAGTTGTCAAGACTTATATGGAGATCAGGAGAGTTATTCTAGATAATATTTGAACTAAAGATTATATGAGTGAAATCAAAGGTTTATATATGGAGTCCAAGAAGGATTAGTAAATGGAGTCATAAGTGATTGGTAAGAGAATGGAAGTCAGGAGTAAGTATTCTGGAGCACAGCTCCAGGTGGGAGAAAGCTGGAGCTGTGCTTTAAGCAAAATATAGGTTTGGAGGTAAGTAATTAGCAGAGCTAGTACAAGTGGAGAACAAGGTAACATAAGAGCAAGGAACAGAGACGAAAGAAAATACTAAGTAAGAAATTCAAAGTTTGAAACTGCATCCTACATGAGAATACAGTGGAGTTGGTAGTGATGAACCTGGAGGGCCAGAGTTGGACTTGGAGAAGATACAGGATATGATAGTATCCCCCTTCTGGGCCTGAATTCCTGAAGGCTATTAGCAAAAAAACAATGCAGTGTAAGGAACTGAAGTTCCTTGTGGTCATATCCTATCATTCCACCGACTTCCACATCGCTCCTAATCATATTCCGACAAATCCTAGTCCAACCTGATTCAATCCCAGTCCAACCTGATCCAATCCTAGTCCAACCCGATCCAATCCAATGCAACCTAACATTATCTGTCCATTTCCAGATCTTCGCATGTGCAAGATCTATCCAGATCTTTGTTTTTTGGTTTTATTGAGCTTTCGTATCACTTTGACACAGGTCTAGACCCTTTCATTGTATTCCGCATGGTTTCTGCTTACCTGTGAAGAGACGATGTTCTTTTTCTTTTGCTTTGACGTACTTGGTTACTGATTGATATTTACCTTATTAGGAAGAGTCTTGGGTGTTCCCTTGACTATAAAACCCTTGTAGTGCGATGGATAATACATCTTTTGCCTGTGGACACTAATTACCCATTTCCTTGCTGCAAAGCTGTGTTTTTGCAAACCTCATCGCTTTTCCACTCATATCTGATCCTTGTCCTTGACTGGATCTCTCTTATCTCATCACCATCTCATCAAATCTGCTCTGGGTTTTTGGATTCTATCATTGAACATATATTTCTACTTCCTTTTATCTCTACTTTGCTTTCCAGATCATTTTCTCATCATTTTTCCAGATCGGATTTGTCCAGGTTAGCCCCTATCTTTCTGAATTCTTTTCCGGATCGTGTAGTCAGGTCATTTGCCCCACCAACTTCTTTAGGGTGCCTGGGATGAACCTATTCATACCCTTCTTTCTTATTTTCTAGTATCCCTCTTGCTATTGTAGTACAGATGGGACTAGTGTTTTACAACTGGAGCCCACCGCAAGGAACTCTCCAGAGTTGGTCTAGAAGGATTTACTAACACACCTACTTTCCTATTTTTTTTTGATGACACATCTTCATATCGTTTCCTTATCCCCCTCTAAAATTTCCTGCTTCTTTTCTGTCAGACAAAATTGATCTGGCCCCCTTTAGACTTTAGTGTGCCTCTGGTACCTTGAAGTTTTTTTTAGCACTGCCCCTACTATTTTCCTATCCAAGTTGGCCAATATATCCAAACACATTCTCACCTCTTCATCTCCTATTTTATACTACCTCTAATGCTTCTAGGTTCTATTCTGATTCCAACTAGAAATGGCTGGCCCTGCATTTTTCATGCCAATCCATGGCACTCTTGAAGCACCAATATTTGATGATACCTTGGCACTACTCCCAAGATATTTCAATGACATTGACATCCTCAGCCACTATGCTGGTCTCTCTGTTGCAAGAAAAATTAGGTTTGCCATCCGATATGCTGACCTAAGCAAAGCTGAGCTTTGGAAAACACTTCTGGAAGCATCTGCCCACCCTCCAGATTGAGATGCATTCATTTTGGCCATCAAAAAGTATTACTCAGGTTGTGAAGATACTAACTGATATTGCCACATAGATCTCATTCATATAGTTCAAGATCATCAGATAACACCCATGCACTCACTAGATGATCTAGAAGAGTATCATCGAGCCTTCCTTCACATATCCACTGAAACAACCTAAAGCTCTTGCTAAGGCTGCTTGCTCTTGAATACACTTGGTAGCTAACTTCTTAGGAACATAGTTTAGGGGAATCAACCTACATAAAGATAGGGAGAGGGGAGTGAGTCAGCCAAAGGAGCAGAAGGGAAAACTCCAAGGAGGACAAGACTGGAGAGCCTTGGCCACTGCTTGGGGGGCTTTATATACTACATAAAGTATGTACATGTTGTACATAGATCTATAGATAAGATGAGCCCCTGAACATGTGTGCAACACATGTATCAGTACAGCCATGGAATGGAAGCATAACATGAGGGGGAAGCATGGAAAGAAATAATAACATGAGGAGGGGGGATGTAAATAATGAAATGAAAGCATAACCCTGACCATGAGGATGTGGTAGAGATCATAAATTAATGAAAGATCATAAATGAAAAAGCATGGGTGTGGTAGCACATGAAAGGCATGAGGAGGAAGCATGGATCAGGAATGGAAGAATAATATATGATCAGAAGAGAAGGCATAGCCATACCACAGGGTGAAGAGGTGAGGAGGTGAAGAGGTAAGGAGGTGAAGAGGTGAAGAGGTGACATGGTGACATAGTGAAGAGGTGAAACATAGAAGGGTGGTCCAGACCATCCTAGAGATTAGATAGAGATTGCCAGCAATCAGCAGATAAGAGTTATCACA
>JBBPRR010000933.1:0-14671 GCA_038093115.1 Hortiboletus flavorubellus | reverse complement strand
CAACAGAAACCCAGACCCACAACGTGTTACTGAATCCCCAATCACCCTCAACCTCGTTGACGATTGACGAACAAACCACGTGCCTGATAGTCAACTCCTTTCTACGAGATTGATACTTGTTTCTAGTACCAACTCGACCAGGGAAGAGTACTCTCTTCACCTCGCTTCAGGTTTACTATCCGTGGAGATAAGATTGGTTGTCTGGTAAGTGTTTCTTAGCGTTTCTACTGATCTTATCTAGAAAGAAGACAACGCAGTGGAGCACTGATCTGAGCTCTTTAATATTCCTAGTAAGAGATCGTTAGTGACTACCACTATTTTGATAATCTAATGTACGAACCTTCGAATGACCAGCGGATCCACTTCAACACCATCATCATCAGAGCTACCACTCTTGAGCGCCGCCCTTTGCCTCGCTTGCTCCAGCTTGAGCTCATCGATAACCTCCTGCGGCTCATTCTTCAGTGCGTCTTTAATCCTCTGCCACACTGTGACGATACTGGATCCTGCAGGAACCGAACCCTTGACGTGGGATACGTAGTGAGACTTGGCGTAAATTTCCCAAATCTTCTTCACTCGCGTTTTGGGTTTCATCAGATCATTGATAAGGCATGCTGTCCTGTTGTTTAACATGCGGTTATCACCCGCTGTGGCATGCCAACACATCCATTGCTGAAGTTGCTAGATAGAATGTGAGCTGCAGATGTCAGTACCGATGTCGATGACCTATTCACCTTCACGCGTTTCTCCCAGGCCTTCGCAAGCACTTCAGCTTGCTCATTGGTCAAGTCTTGATCAAGTGGAACATCCGGAAGAGCAGTCGCCCGCTCTGGCCAGCGTTGTCCCCACTTTTGATACAAGGTGGTCCATCGTTTCCTGTACTCTTTGCTGCCGATCCTAATGTATTCCTTCAGCTCTTCCTCGAGGAAGGCTCTTTGTTCTGTAGTCGTCCACCCAGGTGGTGCCATCTATACGAGATGTATATGAGCAGAGTGGGAAGTCGATCACTGGCAGAGGGACACAAGAAACACGTACATTTGATTATGGTGGTCGCATCGTGTCACGTTGAAGGAGCAAAACGCGTACTTGAATTTGCGGGGAGAGGTGAAGGAGGGGAACACGTCAAAAAGTTCCAGGCATTTGTACCGCAAAATTGTGATCAACAGACGCAGTCATGTGCAGGAGGAAGGACGCTGAGCGCGTCACAGAGCTTCAGTGTTGCTTTCTGGTGTGCATTTGCCTTCAACCTTCGACCTAAGCACACTTTGTGTTTCTGGCACGAGATAAAATAAGCTAAATAAGTTAAATAATGATTCACTGACACACGTCAACCATATTTTGGTAGAGTAGAACGCCACACCGCTGAAGATCTGAGATGTCATTGCCCTCCATGGCATTAAGAAGTAAATCTTCGAGAATCCGTATCACCAATCGAAGCTTCTTGGTTGTGTCGGTTTCTTGGTTGCCCTGTGGCAAAGCCCACTGGACAGTACACAGCCGGCCTTCCAGTTTCTCAACAGCTGTGACCGTGCGGTAGATGTTTGAATAGTCGTGACTCTTCAGGTAGTCAGTGCAAAGACCATCTACAAACTTGCGTGACGACCTCCTGATTGTACGATGGAGTGCGAGCTCGATCTCTTCCGTAGTGTCATTCGTCTGTTCACTCATTCATTTTGACGGCTTCACATTCTTGTCGCCGTCTGTCTGCATATTCGTCCACTTTGGCTGTCCAGCACTATAACAACACCGGCATTCATCTCAGTTTGACTAAGACCCGAGATGAGCTTACCGCTGAGATAAGACACTAGATACCCCCGCTTGGCCCAACAACGGAACACTTGCAGATTGCTGTGCCCTAATCACAGGCATTGAGATCGTTGAGGATGAGCAGTACTGGAGGTTTACTTACTTCCCATTAAGTTTGTTGCTGATACGTTTTGCTTGGACCTTTTGATTGATAACTTTCTTATGACTGCGAAGCGAGCAATGAGATACAAGGTGATCAGGACCGCACAGTACCAACCCTTCGTAGTATTTTGCACGGTAAGAACGTGCAGCAATTACACGCTCCTCCAATGTCTTGTAAATTTTTGAACGGCCCATGGAGCAAGAGATTGAAGTGTTGAGTGAGTAGAAACAGCGTGGGTGACTTGAACGAGACAGCGTCGCTTAGCCACAGTATAGGAGATTTATACAACGAACATGGTTTATAACAAAAATATACCCACAATGCGTGTTCGTAGTGACCTATCTCATATATTGTAAATTCAGTGGTACACATGGTCAGCACAGTGTCAGAGCAAGTTCAATACAATTACGACGTTCGAGTTGTTGCAGTTTGCACTACTGGCAGATAGGATAGTATAGGAGATTTACATAATGAACATTGTAGTCTACACAACGGCATAGCATAAGTGTCAGCATCTCTTAACATCCTCGATCACGACATCATTTGACACACAGTTAGCACGGTGCCAGGGCCATTCTAATTGACATCAAATAGGATAGTATAGGAGATTTACATGACGGACACCATAGTTTACACAATGAACACTGCATATGAGTATTCCTGGGAGTATGCCCCAATATAACACTCCCAATTATGACATTCAAGTTCTTCCAGTGTCCACCGCATAGGAAACATGTAGGAGACAGCATCACGAAATGTATTCGCCATGTAACTACGAGTTCAAGGTATACGACACTACAAAAAAATGCTGACTGGAGGCATTTTTCCAACAACCTTGACAACCCCGTCATCAATTGCACTCTCCATCATCTGACGGCATTGGGATATGGTAGTGCCTGACTGAAGCCTGCGATAGGTTGCACCACTCACACGGTTCACTATAGGGGACGCTTTCTCCCTGCCATACTGATATTAGGTACTGTAACAAAGATCTAACATGACCTTACCAGTTTGAGAACACACTGACCATCCTGCCCTTGGTGATCAAGTAGAATGGCTCAGATTTGCCCACAAAAGGGAGAACAAAATGGGTGGCTTTGTATGCCACAACATAGTGTCTAGCTGGGCCTAACGGAGCGTCCATCACAATCTCTGGGTGGTCTTGCACGGGGCAGGTATCTCCTGTGCGCATTGTGGTGATGACCAAGCTGGCATTGGTAGAACTTGGGAGTTGGCGGTTACAGTCATCTGTATCCAAGAGCAATCAGTGGGTGGAAGGATGAATTGACGTTGCTTCGTACCAGAAAGTTTGGTTGTAATGGTGCTGACTGCACTGACAATTCGGGCAGCATGTTCCTCTGACAACCGAATGCCTCCTAGAAGCTCCAAAAGAACTTGATGGTAGCAGTGTTAGTTAAGAAGGGAACTGGAATAGTAAGATCACAAACCGTTCATCGTATCGTTCACCAACATGGAGCTTGAAGGGTTGCCAGAGGAACATGAGCTTGAGCCAGTGGTGGTCATAACAGTGAGTGTGAGCAAAGAGAGTAGCCTGGAATGCCTTGGGGACGATAAAAGTGAGCGATAAAAATCCTTAAATATCACTTCCAATTCGTGAGGCCACTTCTGAAAGGATCCCCTCACAGCTAGACATGTTGCAATGGAATTGCTGGATACGTTGAGGAGGAGCATAAACACGCCGGGGACCCCGCGGCAGAACAAAGTGGCCATAACTCCGATCTGGGAACCACGCTTCTGAGAGAACCACGTGTTTGGATGTGTGGTCCTGCTTTCCCCTCCGCATTACAACAATGAATCAAACAAGGTAGCCATACCTCCAATCTGGGAACCAGAGACCCATGTGTTTGGACGCATGGTTCTGCTTTCCCCTACCCCTCCACATTGCAACATCGTCAAACTACGATGGGTGGTGAAAGCGTTCAACAAGTGGGAGCGAGCTCAGGTGAGTAGTAGTTATTAGGAATAACTAGTATCATTTCTAAGTTTCACTGTCTCAGTCATTCCTGCCGATGTCATCCGTTTCAAACCCTTGAAGGGATTCAAGGTACATGGGCGAAAGACTAGTTCCACACTCGGGCGCTATACTAAGATACGTAGGGACCCTGCTGGACTTCTATGCCTGGACAAAAAGAAATATAACCTCAAAATAAAAGACAGTACTTCAGAAGACCCCGGGCCGCTGGATCATAGCTTTCGGATGACGTGGACTTCATTACTGTCGACTCCCTCCCACCTCAAGTTGATCTCAGTATCCTTAGTGAAGACCCACAAAGAAAACATTATGCATCTGTAAGTCAAATGCTGTCGAATGCATTGCATAATTCTGAACGTTATTTCTGAAGGACAATCTGATCTTGGTGTGGGTACAGGACGAACAGCAGGTTTTCCTCAATGAACTTTTACGTTTGGAGGGAAGATGCGGGAGTTCTGCACTTTGCATCGTGTGCAAGACATTGCCGGCCTCACTGCAATGCTCCAACTGTCTTGGTACCAATATGTTGTGTTCCACCTGCCTCCTCCAGAGCCATCAAGCAACTCCATTGCACCACGTGAAGTTCGGCTCTAATAAACGAGAACTCAAATTAACACTAATCTGTTATAGCAATGGAATGGCCACTTCTTCGAAAGAATAAGCCTGAAAGACCTCGGCCTGAGAATTCAGCTTGGACACCCTCGCGGTGACAAGTGTTATCGACCGATCTCCGCCGTCAAGGACGACTTCATTGTCATTTATAATAATGGCATCCACTTGCTCAGGATGGACTTTTGTGGTTGTGAGCTTGCAGAGCAACTGTCACATCAACTGCTGTGCCAGCGATGGTTCCCTGCAAGTTCCGACAAACCTCGCACAGCAGTCTCATTTACTGCCCTCGAGCAATTCCACCTCTTATCATTCGAGTCGAAGGTTTCTGCTTATGAGTTTTATAACGCGTTGATGCGTCTGTCAGATAACACTGGGCTCGGTGTCACAAAGGTATGTAATGGAACGATCTATGCAATTTATCTGAGCCCAGGCTAATCCATACCGCTTTCCAGGAGCGTTATGATCAGTTCCTACGTGTCATCTGAGAATGGTGTAACCTCAAAATGCTGAAACGTTTGGGTCGAGGGCACAGTGATGCTGGTGTGGCAGCAACTCAGGAGGGTGAGTGTGCAGTGCTTTGCCCTGCTTGCCCTCAGCCAGGTAAAAACCTATCTTCAGGGTGGACAAAAACACCGCCAGAGAAACAGTAAGATATGTCCCAATGGATGGATTGCAACGTGTCTAACTTATCTCCAATGCTGCCAGGTGGCTTTACAGTCTTTTTGTTGCAATAGATGCAAATTTCCGGCTGAAGCACAAAGCGGTGTCGAGCGATGTGGCTGATTCAGGGTTGAGCCACGGGTGGGCTTACTTCATGGAAGAAAAATTGTATAAGTTGTACCTCGACAAACTCCTCAATGAACCACAGCCTGTATGTCTAAAGCCTGCCGCATAACAACTTGTATGTGCTACAACTAATCCTACATTCTAGAAAAGTAGTTGTTCCAGCCATACTGCCGTGAATGCAGCAGACATGAAGTCAACGACTGGCCTCGCAGTGATGGCCGTCGGGACTGTGGACTGTGCCCAACATGGCTTCAAGCTTCCCGGTGGCGTCGGAGATCTACAAAAAGGTGAAAAGTATGTCACCATACTACAAAATGAATTTCCAACTCAGATTGTTATCACGCCCCCATTTAGATACATCAATATGGATTATCTTCTATTCTCTGCGCTGCGCAGCTTTGCTCCATTACTGGTTCTCAAGATATCGTACGACATCGCTTGTCAATGGCACAAAGATCTATGGAGCAGGATGATGTGTGTACCCGAAGCATGGTGCATTGATCACAAGTCGAAGGATGTTACATTCCTAGTTCCCAAGTTTCATCTTCCTGCCCACGTCACAAAGTGTCAGTGGCTCTTTTCCTTCAACCTTATCCGAGGCATTGGCCGAACGGATGGCGAAGCTCCGGAACGTGGATGGGCCAACATCAATCCTGCAGCATCTAGCACGAAGGAAATGGGCCCTGGTTCTTGGCGCGACACAATCAACGATCATTTTGGAGATTGGAATTGGAATAAGATTGTCAGTTTAGGTAAGTGTTTGTGCTGGTTTGAGCCATTGTCTCATCACCTCGGTAGGCATGACTATTTTACGCAAAATACAAGAGGCTATTCCAGAGTGGAACCACCATCAGGAAGACTTTGTTGAGTTGACAGAGTCGCTCAGCTCAAAATACCCGGATCTTGTGTTGACTTGGGAGCAAGAGGTTCAAGAATGGGAATCCGATATGACAAAACCAAATCCATTTGAAGTCAAGGTTGATGGTACGTTCCATTCACTCACACATAACATGCGCCTGACTGGTTCACAGACATTACTCAGGCCAGTATTCACTTGTGCCTTGCCAAAGAGGATGCAATGGCCACCAGTAAATCTACCCATCCCCCACTGCATATGGAGGTAACTCCGAGCATTCTCATAGACACTGGCATCGAGCTAGAGGAGCAGCAGTAAGTTCTATCTGATCAGCAACTCTAGCAATTCACCAATCCCAGTTACTTCTTAGGCAACCTCTGGTAATAGAGACTGAAAAGCTCGGACAGCATGCTACTGATACGCAGAAAGCACAGCTCCAGCGAAGAGCCAACACACTTACACGATGGATTGATGGGTGGACAAAAATACAACTGCTCTTTATTCCTGGAGTTGCCAGTCTATGAGAAGCTGCAGGAGACACAATACAGTCCGGGTCCGATTTGCTTTGGTGTGCTCAAGATTTTCCTCTTCTTTTGCCATCGTCTATCTCTTGCTGCGTGAGCTGCGATCTGGTTCTTGAACAGATTGAATGGAAGCTCCATGAAGGTCAAGCGCATGATGCTTTGAACGAGTTGCATCAGGCACTACGGTCAAAGGCATACATGCTCAAGTTCAAGGACCACTTCTTACGAGGACAAGGTGCAAATACACACGTGCGCAATTGCCTCCGAAGCATCGAGGCCAAGGTACAAGCCAGCGTTAAGAAATACCAGGCAGCACATTGCACCCTCGTCATCCTTGGGGATCTCTTGGGCAAGGTTGGATGGAAAAACCAACTTCATTATCTGGTAGAAGATGACATTCATTCAATGACAGTTGAGAGGGAGGATGCTCAAAGTGAAGGCCGGAGAAAATTGTCATGGATATGGTTAGTTTGTGGGTACTCTGAAGGCAGTGATGTCGAGGATGACACTGACGCAGGTATGCAAGACGGTACGTATTTACTCCAACCTGTTGTATACTGCTAATTGAATGACCTACAGCAATCCGTATTGAGTGGTGCCGGACCCCAGCATGCGCAAACTGGTGGTCAGAGGAAGTGGAACTGTTGTTTGAAGAACAGCAGAGAGTCCTCTGCTTCCTAAGCTGGCATGCAGACTAGTGGACTGTCCAGGCAAACGCTCGTGTGGTTGCTGATTCCGCTCTAGCAGAAGGGTTGAGAGCATATGCTGTATGACAAGCCTCAATACGACAGGGCCTCAAATGACAATTCCAGCATGTGTGGAGAGACATGCAGCACTTGCTCGCGATAGCTGACAGGGGAACGGTAGAAGACGCGACGGATTCTGCTCAGCTTTCTGCATGCATGTAAATTGATAATGGTATATAATGTCTTTGGAAGTCCACCAGATATCAAGCAAAACTGGTCGTGTTGTTTTCATTGGGGTGGCGGACGCTCGTTGCAACAACCGTGCCTGCTCCCTTCATCACTATCATTGCAACAGTATCCCGATTGCAAGACACACACACACATTTGTTGCAACGACCGCTCCCATACTGTACCTAGCTCAGGTCACCCCCTTCCATACTCGTATTGCAACATGTATGTCCGTTGCAACAACTGCGCCTGCTTCCCTCATCACCACCATTGCAGTGGTATCTCCATTGTCGGTATCCCGATTGCAAGACGCATGGTGGCACACTAGTCTTGGGCTTTGTACTCTTCGTATTCCCATTGCAACAGTATCCCTGTTGTAACAGACATTGTGGCGCGCTAGTCTTGTGCTTTGTGCCCTTGGTATTCCTGTTGCAACACATGCGTTCGTTGCAATGACCGCACCCATGCCCAGCCCAGGTCACCCCCCTGCCATACTCATATTGCAACACACATGTCCATTGCAACAACCGCGCCCGCTCCTCTCATCACCACCATTGCAACGGTATTCCCATTGCAATACGCATCACGGTGCACTAGTCCCAGGCTCCGTGGCTTTTGATATTCCAGTTGCAACACTATTCCCATTGCACATGCTCGTTCATTGCAACAACTGCGCCTGCTCCCCTCATCACTGTCATTACAACGCTAACCCTATTGCAAGACACAGCAGCGCGCTAGTCCTGGCCACCCCTCTCTTCCCCCTTCCCATTCTTCAGTACATGTTCTTGTACACCTGCTGTATTGGTTGATCGATAGCTGTGACTGTGTGGTAGATATCAGGTACTCAGTGCAGCTTAGAGGCAATCTATAAGTTTGTGTGATGACCACTCTGATGTGCGCCATCTCACACATTACCTTCCAAAAATGGTAAGGCAGCAAGTGTTTAAGTTGGGTCAACAAGTTGAAGCCGGGAGGGGAGTTCATGCAATACACTACAGGACTTGTTGCAACATTTCGGAAGTGCAGATACAACCGGGGGGCGAGATTGTATTGCAACAGATGGGAATATTGGCTAGGGCATGAAGTACAGTAATGGTTGCAATAGGAAGTACAATGATTATAGTAAGTAATGCAACAAAACTCCAGAATGTGGTGAGGTTAGATATTGTTGTACCTTTGTAGTGGTTTCGTCTTTTGTTTTCATAAACTGTACTGTACATCTTCTAGTATAGTCATCTATGAAAGAGATGTAATATTTGAATCCCTTGATGCTTTTGGTACGAGCTGGACCCCACACATCGGTATGTGTGAGTTCACCTGGTCGAGTGGCTTGGGTCTCGGCCTCTTTTGGAAACGAGGCACGTGAGTGTTTGGCCTGAATACACGCATCGCACTCAAATTCATGTGATTGTTCGTCGACGTCAAAACCGTCGACCAAATTTTTGTGTAATAAAATTTTAAGGCCCTCAAGACTTACATGACTGAGCTTTTTGTGCCAGGTTAGCCAGTTCTCCATTGTGTGGACTGTATTTGATGTTTCAGGCATAACAATCTCCATGCTTAGATAATACAGTGCGTGATGTTTGTGGCCCATGGCAAAGATCTGACCATCCCGATTTAGTAGTTTAATTTTCCCACCACCAGTGATGGCTTGACCGCCAACCTCATCGAGTCGTCCTATCGACAATAAATTGGTTTTCATCGCAGGAGCATATAGGACATTAGTTAGTGTTACTACAAACGATTTTTCATCCACTCGAGTGCGTATTCTAAGTGTCTCTCATCCAAGTGCAGATATGGACGAGGCACTGATTCCTGTAATGTCCTTATTTAGGCTTACAAAATCGGTTAACGCATCTCGGTTATTGGTGATGTGCATAGTGGCGCCGATATCGGTGATCCAAGAATAAAGGGAAACATTGATAGCATTGTCACCCATACGCACATCTTCGTCTGTAGCTACAAAGGCCATATCAAATGATTCATCATGAGCAACGTGCACTTTATCAGCGCCGTCATCCTTCTTCTGCTTTTTCTTTCGGTCCCTCTCTTCTTTTCTCTGCCTTTTGTGTTCTTCATACTTAGGGCCGCCGGGTGCATAACAATCATTTGTGTCGTGACCTAATTTCTCACAGTTACTGCATTTGGGTTGGCCATGATAGCGGCAATCTTTTGTGAGATGTCCCATGTTTTTGTATATTTTGCATGTGGGCACGTCGCTATTTAGCCAACGTCGCTTACCGCCGCTGCTTTTGGTGTAATAGATTTGTTCCTCACCTTCGTCGAGTTTGCGCTTGCTGCTAGCTCCACCAATTCGACGTTCATATTCATCCTTTATCAGTGCCAACATTTCCTGTAGGTTCGTGTGTGATTGTCCCGAATCCTCAGCTCTGGTCTGGGCTCCCAAAAGCATGGAAACAAACCCGTCCCAGGATTTTGGTAAGGATGAGATAAGCACATCACGAAATTCTGTTTCAGGAAGTAAGCATAAGCACCCCATTTGGTGAAGTTTCGCACGCATGTGCTTCATCTCAACTAGGTGCGCTGGAATCTCACTATTTTTAGTAGCAGCTTTTCGGAACATAGCACATTTTAATGCAATGATTGTTTGCTGCCCCTTCACTTCGTGTACGGTCTTCAAGCTATCCCACATCTCGGCGACTGTATCAGTTTCCACCAGATGTATCATCTGATCATCTTCCACACTTAGACATAAGAGCATTCGTCCCTTACTTTCTTTTAGTTCCCACTCAGCTAGCGCTTTGGGATTATCCATTGTGCTTGGTTTCGGTGTTGGTGTGGTCACATGATCGAGTACCTTATGTAGCTTAAGGATATTAGTCATGCGAATTTTCCATGCCATCCAATTTTCCTCGCCAAGAGGATCAATTTTGTAGGATGACAAAGCTCCTAAATTGGTAGTGGGAGTGACAGCGGGATTAAGCGAGTCGGCTGTACCTGAGCTAGTGCCCGGATCATTGAACAACTTGATCAACATAGCAGAAGAAGGATGGCACGAAGAGTATAGTAAGTCTGTATTACAAAAATATTTGCTTGCCTGGGATTAAGAGCGCCAAGCGGGGCTCATAACCTCTAGGAGGCTACGAGTAGTAAATAGGGCAGATAGACTGCATGGGAAGTTTACATAATAGTTTACATAATGAGTCTCATGTAGTATAGACCTTGCTAGCAGTGTGTTGGTACAAGGTCGAGCGCAGACGGATCAGTCTGATGAGAGATCGAGTAGATAAGCGCTGATTTTATTGGATCTCCGCTATCTAGTTTATATACTCGTAGTACCAATTTCATATGATGAGTAAGTTGGTACTATCGGAAGCTCGGCTTGTTGTCACGTGCACCAGCTGAGTTCCAACAACTATTTTAATATTATAGTGACTTACTGAGTATTTTACAGTCCTACTGTGCTACAGCTTACATGACCATTCAAATCTGCCCCCCCTGCCACATCTCCTTTCCACCTCACACTGCCAGACCCTCCAACAGATTCCCACAAACCCACTTCCATCATAGCACCCAACTGTTTGATGACATGGACCCAATAGTCATTTCTGCTATGGAAGTAGTGGGGAATTGCAAGTCGCTACCCATGCTCTTTGTACATGTTTATCTGTTGTTATGTGTGTGTGTTTGTATTATATTGTGTCCGTCCTTATCTGTGTCTCATCAGAGCAGCATTCCTTCACTGCTTTCTTTGCTCTGTCCTTCTGTTGTCTGCTGGTGAGTGTTGGCTTTTTGATCTGCTCCTTGCAGTGCTAATGGTTGTTGCAATGTTGTTGCAGTCTTCCATCCCTCTTGTCCGATGGATCTTTCTGTCAAACATTTGTGCCTATAGGTACATTTTTTCATGCATAACATTGATGAATGTGACAATGCAGTTCCTAGACCATCAAATATTGGTTCAAGTCATGCTCACAGTTGCTCTGATGAACATAGAACTTCATCTGTTTCTGAGCGTCACTTGGATGACAATCTTTGTTATATTGCCAATCAGGGATGTGCCTGTGGCTTCAAGGCAGATGCTATCTTGCTCTGTCAGTTATGCACCCAGCATGGGATGGATGATGTGTTGGCAGTGGAAATTGCTTCTTGTTTTAAATGGTTGGTTAATCATTTGTTTTCGGGGACTTGTGCATCTCATGGAGTTGTGTCGGACAACTCTCCATCCTTGGTCATAAAATCAGCTTGTGCAAAGGTTTTGTGTGGTATACAGTCACCTTCTCTCATAGTACAGTATCTCATGTGATTGATTCTGTGTTGTCTCATGCTACATTCTATTCAACTGACTCCTTACGAGCCATTATTAATGTTGTTGCACCACACCCTCAATTTGATGGCGATGAGGAACGAAGGGTGATGTTTGATTGGTTATCCAGTCATTGGATGTCTGCTGCTCCTCAACTACCTTCCGATGAACCTTTGGCTGTGTTTACTGGTTTTGAACATCTTTCAAAATGTGCTCTCTCATGCATTTTGGAATCTCATGGTATTATATATTTAATTTAGGTGATCTGGAGCATCTACGAGACACTTTGGTGTTGCATATAGCTAGAGGTGATTGTGGCTTGAACAAGTATCATGAGACAGCTGCTTGCGCTGCAGTTGTGCGACATTACTCACCACTTGGTGATGGTCCTGCCAGTGTCAGAAAGACTCTCCAGATCCGGTTGCTGTCAGATGTTGCATGTTGCTTTAAACTTTGTCCTTTGCAACATCTGTTGCAATTGCTTGCATCTGTAAAAAGGAAAACTCATGGTAGTGATGCCATAGTTACATTGCTGCTGTCGTCACATGTCATACTCACATTCCTACCATATACTACATTGACTACCATAGCCTCCCATACTTACCACAATGTCTACATAGGTAATCTAAAAATCAAATTCATTAATGTTGAGTACATGTACATATAAGGGGAACACACGAGTCACAATAAAGAATTGTGTTGACGCCGGGAGTCGAACTCGCGACCACCTGTAGTTACCAAAAATAGCAGCGAAGGCACATTAACCATTAGGCCACAGCACCACAATAAATTGTCGGCACGACAGATATATGACTACATACTAGATCGGTGGGTTGAAAATTTTCACTAAGTCCGAAACGGCGCGTGCAACAATGCTGTTCAACGTACAACCACCCGCCAACATTGTCATCCATACACCACCGCTACTACCCACGTCACTACCCAATGCACGCGCTCACACCACGTCGACAGCACCGTTTGCGCGCACCCGCTCACTCAACAAAAAAAAAGTCAAGTATGTCTGATTCAACCCATTCATTGTACTCACCGCCCCTCCAGCCCTCTCCCTCACGACGATGATGACGATGGCACCACCCTCTGTGTCCATTGGCACGCACCCGCTCACTCAACAAAAAAAAGGCTAAGTACATCCGATTCGACCTGTTCACAGTACCCACCACCCCTCCAGCCCTCTCCCTCTCCCTCACAAGGATGACGATGACGGCCAGATGCGACGCGCGCAGCAGCAACAACAACGGCACGTTGATGGCACCAGCCCATGCCACCAGACGCGACGACGACACCACACGACGCACGCAATGCGCGCAGCAACGACAACGACAACGACGATGACAACAGCGGCACCACTGTGCCTGTTGTTGGATTTAGGATTCCATATTTGGTATTACTTGCTTACTTAAGCAGTACCTTACATCGGACCATTTACCTTTAGTCTTACTTAGTGACTTACTGAGTATTCTACAGGTACCTACTATCCTAATATCATAGTGACTTACTGAGTATTCTACAGGCAGCACCAATCTGCTATACAGTTCTTTACCTTCTACACCTGTGCCACCAGACGTGACGACGACGTGACACGACGCACGCAATGCGCGGAGCGACAACGATGACAACGGCGCCACTGCCCGTGCCACCAGACGTGACAACGACGCCACACGACGCACGCAACGCGCACAGCAACGACGATGACAACAGCGGCACCGCTGTGCCTGTGCCACCAGACGTGACGACGACGCGACACGACGCATACAATGCGTGGAGCGACGATGACGACAACGGCGCCACTGTGCCCATGCCACCTGACGTGACGACGACGCCACCACGCGACACACACAACGACGGCGATGGCACCACCGTGCGCATGCCACCAGAGGCGACGAGGACGAGGATGCGATGTGCGCACTGGCACCACTGTGCCCGTGCCACCAGACGCGACGACGACGACGACACGACATCACCACCGTGCCCATGCCAGTAGAGGCAACGACGCGACACGACACGGTGCGCGCAATCACAACACCGACGGCGACGAGTCGGCTGGCACCACCGCCCCTGGCGTGCCACCAAACATGGTGCCGTGTCGACTGCACCACCGCGCCACCGTGCCACCAGACACAACACCGACGACACGACAGCACCACCCTCCGCATCCATTCGCACGCCCACTCAACCCAAAAAAAAGAAGTTGAGTACACTTGATTCGACCCGTTCACCGTATCCACCGCCCCTGCAGCCCTCTCCCTCACGACGACGACAGTGCATTCAGCGAGGATGGTGCCATGACAGCGCATCGTTGTGCTGGTGCCACCAAACGCGACAACTCGGACAACGATGCAACGCAACAGCGCACCGTTGTGCCGGTGCCACCAGATGCAACGACTCAGACGACGCAACGACGACAATGACGGCACCCACATAATGCAGTCACTTAGTATCGCACAACTGGTTCCACCAAGTTTCACCAAATACCATGGATATGGTCCCGGCCGCCCACCCGGCCGGGGCACCTAGACATGGTACGGCCGGTATGTATAAGTGGTACATCCATGTAGCACCCAATGATCCTGTATTTGGTACCGGCCGGCTGGAGCTGCCATGACACTAATACCAATTGTAGGTCACACAAGCAGATGTGGTTATGGTACCGACCGGCCTTGCTTAGGTTGACATGACCAGCGGGTATGATTGTAATGAAGTATATCAATGTGGGTATGGTACCGGCTGGCTGTGTGAGTTTCAACACAACCAGCCAGTACCACATCTACGTTGATACTTTGTCACAGGTGTGG
>JBBPRR010000932.1:0-14674 GCA_038093115.1 Hortiboletus flavorubellus | reverse complement strand
CGGTGTCTAATCGACGACGACGACGACGACGACGCAACGCCTGGGAGGTAACTGAGATGTGTACGATCACCACGTCCCCGTCTTACGCCACACCTACAGATCAGTCTCGGAAGATGTTACGAGCGGCACCAAAGGAGACCGACACCTAAAACACCTCTACGTAGTCATATTTACTCGCATGTGGACTAATCTATAGACATGTTTGCACCTGATAGCATCGCAGGGACCCTGTGTGGTATTGGATGGAATTGATGGCGTGAACGTTGTCTCTGTGTGCACATGTCGAGGGGATCGATTGGAAATCGATAGGGGGGCAGAGTACAGTAAGGGAAGTTTTTACCTTGAGAGTCACAGAGGTCCAGCAGCACAGACCCTCCCGACAGGTACTGGTGCACTGCCTTGCGTGTTGGTTCTCGGTTCCGCTGAGGTTACTGTAAACACAAGTCTGACCCACAGGAGATAGATGATCCAGTTCAATTAAAACTTCAGCGCCCCCACAAGGCAACGAAGACTTGAGGAAACAACAAGACAAGAAGTCAGTCTACGAAACGATACACTCGAGAGCGACGACAAGAAGTGTGTGGTCCAACGCCTGTTCCCGAATGCCCACCAAAACAACATTCGCAGGAAAGTCATGGGAGGGAGAGTGAAACGCTAAGAACGAGTGCGTATACTGATGTCATCGATCATTACAGCACATCTAGTACTTGTACACTCTTTACTAGTTTGTCTAACATTGTTGGTGTGATCTCTTCTACTTGGACAGTGATCAGACTCTCCGCAGCAACCCTCCTATACGCTGCCACATTCCCGTGAGGTGTGAGTAACAGCGCACCAAACGGTCGTCTCAACCGAGCAATGACTTGCAGGGCTCGTGTCTGCGTTTCCGTCGGCGATAACGATGAAGGAGGCAGGAGAGACACTGTGCTTCGAAGGGATAACAATGAAGGGGACCGGGGCGATGCTGCACTTCGAGTGGATCCATTAAATGGTCGCACAAGACGAGAAATGAAATTGGACCGCGCTGCTCGTGTTTGCGGGGTTGCCAATGGGACACCGGAAAGACCAGAGAACGATGAAAACCCGCCTATCGAGGAAGACTGGTCCTCTGTATTCTCTTCGGGTATCGTCTCTGCTAAACTTCCAACAGGCTGTTGGTTGAGGAGAAAGTCAATCCATGGATGAACAAGGTACAGAGGGCCGGATCGAGGGAGACCCTCCTCGATTCTAATCTCCACAATCCCAACATTTGTCTGTGCACGGAAGGCGTGCCATAACCCACTGCGAGAAGCCGATAAAGGTCCAAGTTTGAAAACGAGGCAGGGGAGTTTCATCCGTTGCCCCACGAAAGATGGAACAGGGAGTGTAAGAAGTCGATCATACAAACTCGCAAGTGAAGTGGAATTGACGAAAGAGGTGCGCAATCTAGTGATGGTCCTGTCCATTTCGGTAGCTTCGAGCGCCAGCGGGACGTGCGTTGTTGGAAGCTGGTTGAACACAGTGATACTAGCTGGGAGGCAGCTATTGAAACTGCCAGATTGCCCTGTCCACGCAAGAATACTCGTATCTCCTGAGCTCGTGAGGAGTTGTGCTAAGAATCGCCCAAGTGCCTTGTCCCCCTCCCCATATACGACTGGTAAGGACATGAAAAATATTCCAAGCAACGAGTAAGCTGCGTCTTCGACACGTGTCGTTTCGCGTGTCGAAGCTAGACACAGCTTCTCCCGGATGTCATCCAGACCCGGTCGGAGGGCCATCAATGCTCGCGCCGACACATGGGTTGCCTCCTCCATCTCCGTGATGATCTCCGGCGACTCCTTGTGGTTGGGAATGTCAACGTTCAAGTATGGCTTCCAGTCTTCGGTGTAGAATCGGACCACCTTGGATGCGTGATATTCCTGCAATGTGAAAGCCCGACTGTTCCAAATGCTCCTCGTGAGATCACCACGCTTCGATGGGAAGCGGACGCCGCGAAGCAAAACGATCGTCAAGGCGGAACCTTCGTACCACTTGAACATCGAGACCAGGGCCTCTTGAAGCACGAAGTGATCTGCTTTGTTGATACAACAAGTATCACTCCATGCCCAACGGAACCCGGAATCCCGCACGATCTTGCAGAACATTTGGAGCTTGTCGTGAGTGAGCGACTCTTCGAGATCGTACACCACGATGCGGATGACTTGCTCGAACAGAGGTTCATTGTCTTCCCACTTGTGCGAAAACATGGCGTAGCGGTAGTGCTCTGCGACTTCGTGTTTAATACGAGCATGATCGATGTGTGTGGTCATGGAGGAGACCAACTCCGAAAAGATTGGTTGTGATTCGAACGAGCACGCTTGCCCAGACTTGTCGAGGAGACGACCAGATTCGGTGTTAATGAGCACTAGCGGGGATTCGCGAATGGCGTTTTTGACCACCACACGAATTGCTGCCCTGGTCTGTTCTGGTTTTGTATATTTGTGGTAACGCTCTACAAAGCAAGATCAATATATAACGGTCAGCACGATGTTAATGCACTCGCCACGAATTTCTGGATCAGGGGACCGCGATATCTTCAACAGCATCGTCTCGAACATGTCAATGGCATCGTCATAGCGTCCTGCCTTATGTAGAGCTGCATGCTTCCTCTCGTACCCCCACGGAGAGGATGGATCGAGCGCGATCACCTAAGCATGATGCTGTCAACAAGAATGAACCTGCACGAGACAAGGGAACGCACCGTGTTTGCATCATGTAACGCATCCTCCCACATACCGTGGGCTATGTATGCCTTGCTTCGCCTGATGAAGAGACCTTGAGATGCAGGGGGACCGAGGGATAGTGCGGCCGAATACTCGGAGATGGCCTCATCGAGTTTGTGGGCATTCATTGCGGCATCTCCGAGAAACTCTAGTTTCTTGGAGAAACGTTGCCTGGAGTCTGACAGGGACCAGTCACATAAACAACAATGCGTACACGGTATGCAAGATTACCCACCAAGGACCCATTCCGACTGCACAATATCTAGGATTTCATCTCCTAGTTCGCTCACCATTCTGTGGAAACACTCGGTCGCAACCATGATCTGATTGAGCATCTCGAGATGATCGCAGAGAGCCCGATAAATCGTGAATCTCGGCGCGGAAAACTTGACGGCAACGGAGTGTCAAGCCCATGATGAGTACCAGAGAAAAAGGAGATACTCACGTCGACAGTGGCAGCCAAGGCATCTTCCCACGAACTGCTTGTCAATTTTAATTTTACCCACTCTCTCAAGAGTGGCGTAGGGGATGGCGAACGGAAGGTTGTGTCACCACTGCTTTCGGGGGTGGAGAGACATCGACGCGCGAAGTCTGGTGAAATCTTGAATGCACAGTGGAGGGATAGGTAAATGGTGACTCGCCAGACAGCCAGGTGGTGATCGGTCCAGTCACATAGACCTCTTCACCGAGGGTATCGACAATATTTAGTAAAGATTCGCCTGCCTCCTTGATGTGACCGGCGGCATACAGGGCTTCAGGAAGACGTTGTCGAATCGTGCTATCGAGGTTATCAAAATCCCATCCAGATATCTGTCAAAAATCGTAAGTGGATTCGACACTTTATGGTATTGCCATTAGAACGTTCACCAATGAGATCACCGAGAATGATTGACTCGCATAGGGTCGCATCTGGGCTCGTGCACGTTCAAACGATCCTATCGCACTCTGATAGTCGCCACTCTCCATGTGCGAGTTTCCAAGCAGGAGATGCATATATGCCTAGTAGAAATGTCAGTAATGATGTCTGTTGTGTGTTGACGCGTGTGGACGTGCCTGAACTACGTAGTATATTGAATTGAAGTGCACCGTAGCAAAGAGGTCGTCTAGGCGGGATACCGCATCGTTGTGCTCTCTGGCCATAAAGACGATGATAGCCTAGGTACACGATGATCCTCGGGTAACCAAACTCGAGCGCACGGAACGCATACCTTCACCAAAAGAAGAAAGTTGACGTGAGATGAATCAGGATGTGCGAACGCAATATCACACGCCCGATATGCCTTGTGCTTTTCCCCGGTGCCGACAAGCGCTATACTCTTTGCGATGTAGCCGATAGCGGACGGCTGAATGTTGATAGACTTGGTGCGGATTAGGTCAGCATCAACGTACGCGTGAGCGGAGCAACAAATACCTGTGTGGCATCGGCGAGCGCAGCGTCCCACTGCCGCAGACGTGCTCTGAGGAGAGCTCGACTAGCGAGTGCATGGCTTGGATTCCCAGACTTGTGGATTGTTGCGGTCAATAATGATTGTGCGTTGGCAAGTTGACCGTGCTTCCAAGAATCGAGCGCGGCGTCGTCGATCCGAATGTCTGGTTGCTGGAAGGCGAGCTGTAGACGAGACAAAGGGATTGAGTCCCAGGTGTAAGGATGATCCGAGCAAGAAGGCACTTGCGCTTAGATTTAGAATGATGACTTTCCCTCCCCGTCCGCCAATTGCAATAGACAAGTCGTCTGGAGAAAGTGCGATTGAACGTATGTCTTCAGGGTGCTGGATAAGACCAAGTCGGGTGTGTGTCGCCATGTCCCAAAATGTGACGGTACGTTCGGTAGAGCATGCAATAAACGCCCCACGCTTCGGTAGGGCAATACACGAGAATTCGTCGGCACCTGGAAGTGGCCATTCTGAGATTGTTACCCCTGTGGATGCGTCGAATTGTTTGATTTGACCGTCGGATATGACAAAAAGGTGGTCATTGAACCAGACGAGACTAGTGTTGTACCAGGGGGTAACCTTTACTTCGATGTCCACGAGTAAACGACCACCGTTGCTGTCATAGACTCGAACGGAACAGGGAGTGGCTGTCGCGATTCGGTCGCCCTGCGGCGAGTATTTCGCTGCGACCACCCAATCCTCGCGGCGGAGTGATTGTACTCGTTCGCGAGCTGCAACATCCCAAACGGTGGCTGTCTTGTTATCCGATGCAGAGACGAGTCGAGTCGAGTCGGGCGAGAAATCGACTCCGTCAATGTCATGAAGGTCCTCCCTGTGCCCAAAGACTTGTTTGTACGTGTTTGCATCCCACACAAGCACATCGCCGCCGTGTGTCCCTGCTGCGATCCGTCGCCCGTCGTTGGACACTGCGAGACATTGGGCACTGTCCGCTTCCATTGCCGCCATTTGTTTGCCGTCTTGCACTCGCCACACTCGAACCCCGTCTTGGCCACCGCTCAAGACGCACTCGCCATCCGCTGAGAATGTCACCGCATGTAACCCACGACCTGCCTCGATTTCCATTGGGTTTCGATGTTCTTGTCCAACGGTCAGCATCAGCGCAACACCCTCTTGTCACTACGTACCGGTCATTGTCGACGACGCGGTCATCAGCGACATAATGTAGTAGGGTGTGGAGAGAGTTAGTGGATAAGGTGCGCTCCGCATTGTACACGCGTTGCTCTTGCTGCACATGCTTCGTCGCCTCATGTTTTTGGTGCTTGCTCGTGCTTTCCAACGAAGAATTGCTCCGCGAACGCGTACAAGCGGCTATTTGGGAGACTAACAACTCGTCACCCTTTTTATCAGACACCTCCTGCTCGACAAAAAAGACCTCTTATCCCGCGCTGCGGCACCACCTTGCACGCCTCCTACGTCCAGGCGTGATGGCGATTATCTTTCTTCTCTACTTTTCTCTTTCATAGAGTATTACCTTGGGCGCTGGTTTCTAGTTATCGAACATGCACTTTCTGGACGCCACGCTACGAGAAGAAGCGTCCGTGCCATTACGTGCGTAGGTCGTGTGTGCGTTCCCGAGGGGGGAACCTATCCTCCATACCTTCAAATTAGTCGGATCAGATGTATCCACCATTGACCAAATACGATTTATTGTTAAGGTGTGCAAATTTTTCTTATGGTCCCCCTTTTCTGAGCTGATCCCGACACAATGATGTTGCAACGTGCGGAAACGTGTGCATGGACGGGGTTGTAAGCCAAACTTGGAGACGAGGAGGCTCGTGAAACGGCTTACGGCAGGCTGGAATGACGGTCGCATAATAAATATAAAGAACGTCTAGATCTTGTCTGAGAAATTAGACGAGGTCGCAGCGAGCTTCAAGCAGGAAGGCCGAATAAAGAGCTCACAGAACACGCAGCTTTGTTCATGGGCCAACACAAGACGAGAAACTAATCTACGAAACGATACTCTGGGGAGCGATGACGAGAGGGATTTGTGGTCCAACGCACGGCACACGCGAATTCCCGAATGTCCACAAAGTAACATCCACAGGAGAGGCGGGGGGGAAAGTGAAATACGGAGAACAAGCATCGTATACTAATAGCATCGATCGTTACAGCACATCCAGGATGTGCACACTCTTCACCAGCTTGTTTAACATTGTCGGCGTGATCTCTTCTACCTGGACAGTGATCAGACTTTCTGCAGCGACCCTCCTATATGCAGCCACATTCCCGAGGTGAGGTGTGAGCAACAGCGCACCAAACGGTCGTCTCAACCGAGCAATGACCTGCAGGGCTCGTGTCTGCGTTTCCATCGGCGATAATGACGAAGGGGGCGGCAGAGACGTTGCGGTTCGAGTGGATCCACCAAATGGTCGCCCAAGGCGAGCAATGAGCCGCGCTGCTCGTGTTTGTGGGGCTGCCGATGTGACACCGGAAGGACCAGGGAATGATGGCAATTCACTTATCGATGAAGACTGGTCGTCTGTGTTCTCTTCAGGTATCATCTCCTCTGCACTCCCAACGGGTTGTTGGTCGAGGAGAAAGTCAACCCATGGATGAACAAGGTACAGAGGACCGGATCGGGAGAGATCCTCCTCGGTCCTAATCTCCACAACCCCTACGGCTATCTGTGCACGGAAAAGATGCTGCGACCCACTCCGAAACGCCGACAGGGGCCCGAGTTTGAAATCGAGACAAGGAAGTTTCAACCGTTGTCCCACGAAGAATGGTACAGGGAGCTCGTGAAGTCGATCATAGAAGCTCATGAGCAAGGTGGAATTGAGTGAAAAGGTACGCGATCTGGCGGTAACCTTGTCCATTTCGGCACCTTCCAGCGCCAGCGGGACGTGCGTAGTTGGAAGCTGGTTGAAAACACTGATATTAGCTGGGAGGCAGCTATTGAAACTGCCAGATTGCCCTGTCCACGCGAGGATACTCGTATCTCCCGAGCTCGTGAGAAGCTGTGCTAAGAATCGCCCGAGTGCCTTGTCCCCCTCCCCATATACGACTGGTAAGGACATGGAAAATATTCCAAGCAACGAGTAAGCTGCGTCTTCAACCCGTGTCGTTTCGCGTGTCGAAGCTAGACGTAGCTTCTCCCGGATGTCATCCAGACCCGGTCGGAGGGCCATTAAGGCTCGGGCCGACACATGGGTTGCCTCCTCCATCTCTGCAATGATCTCAGGCGAGTCCTTGTGGTTGGGAATATCAATGTTCAGGTATGGCTTCCAGTCTTCAGTGTAGAATCGGACCACCCTGGATGCGTGATATTCCTGCAATGTCCAGGCCCGGCTGTTCCAAATGCTCCTTGTGAGATCACCCCGCTTTGATGGAGAGCGAACGCCACGAAGCAAGACGATTGTCACTGCGGAACCCTCGTACCACTTGAACATCAATACCAGGGCCTCTTGAAGCACGAAATGATCTGCTTTATCGATACAACACGTATCGCTCCAAGCCCAGTGGAATCCGGAATCCCGCACTATCTTGCAGAACATTTGCAGCTTGTCGTGAGTGAGCGACTCTTCCAGCTCGTACACCACGATGCGTGTGACTTGCTCGAACAGAGGCTCGTTGTCTTCCCACTTGTGCGAAAACGTGGCGTAACGGTAGTACTCTGCAACTTCGTGATTAATGCGGGCTTGATCGATCTGTGTGGTCGTGGAGGAGACCAACTCCCGAAATAAGGGTTGTGATTCGAACGAGTGCGCTCGCCCAGACTTGTCGAGGAGACGACCAGAGTCGGTGTTAATGAGCATTAGTGGGGATTCGTGAATGGCGTTTTTGACCGCCACACGAATGGCTGCCTTGGTCCGTTCCGGATTTATATATTCATGGTGACGTTCTACGAAACAAGATCAATATATATATCGGTCAGCACAATGCTGACGAACTCACCACGAATTTCTGGATCAAACGACTGCGATATCTTCGACAGCATCGTCTCGAGTGTGCCAATGGCATCGTCGTAGCGTCCTGCCTCGTGTAAAGCAGCGTGCTTCCTCTCGTACCCCCACGGAAGGGATGGATCGAGTGCAATCACCTAGGGATGGTGCTGTCCACAAGAACGAATCATACGGGACAAGAGAACGCACCTTGTTTGCATCATTTAACGCGTTCCCCCACATACCGTCCGCTACGTACGCCTTGCTTCGCCTGATGAAGAGACCTTGAGGTGCAGGGGGATCGAGGGATAGTGCGGCTGAATACTTGGAGATGGCCTCGTCGAGTTTCTGGTCATTCATTGTGGCATCTCCAAGGTACTCTAGTTTCTTGGAGAAACGCTGCCTGAAGTCTGACAGGGGATCGTCACATAAACAACAGTGCATACATGGTATGCAAGATAGCCTCACCAAGGACCCATTCCGCCTGTGCAACGTCTAAGGTTTTATCTCCCAGTTTGCTCATCATTCGGTGGAAACATTCGGTCGCAACCATTATCTGGTTGAGCGTCTCGAGATGATCGCAGAGAGCCCGATAAATCGTGAATCTCGGCACAGTAAACTCGAGGGCAACGGAGTGTCAAGCCCACAACGAGTACCAAAGAAGGGGATACTCACGTTGACAGCAGCAACCAAGGCATCCTTCCACGAATTGTCTGTCAATTTTAATTTTACCCACTCTCTCAAGAGCGGTGTAGGGGAAGGTGAATGGGAGGTTGTGTCACCACTGCTTTCCGATGTGGAGAGACATCGTTGCGCGAAGTCTGGTGAAATTTCGAATGCGAGAGGGACAAATAAAACCTGACTCACCAGAAAGCCAGGTGGTGATCGGTCCAGTCACATAGACCTCTTCGTCTACAGTGTTTACGATGGTTAGTAGGGACTTGCCTGCCTCTTTGATGCGACCGGCGGCATACAGCGCTTCAGAATGACGCTGTCGAATCGTGATGTCGAGATTATCAAATTCCCATCCAGATATCTGTCAAAGATCGTAAGCAGTTTTGGCACATTTAATCATTAGGGAGCCTACCAATGAGATCATCAAGAGTGCTTGACTTGCATAGGGTCGCGTCTGGGCTTGTGCACGTTCAAATGATCGTATCGCACTCTCATAGTTCCCATTCTTCATGTGCGAGTTTCCAAGGAAGAAATGCATATATGCCTGATAAAAATGTCGGTAATGATGACTGTTGTGTAGTAATGCATGTGGACATGCCTGAACTATGTAGCATACTGCATTGAGGCGTACCGTAGCGATGAGGTCGTCTACGCGGGATATCGCATCGCCGTGCTCTCCAGCCATAAAGACGATGACGGCCTAGGTAGACGATGATCCTCGGGCAACCAAGCTCGAGCGCACAGAATTCATACCTTGATCAAAAGCAGAAAGTTGATGTGAGATGAATCAGAGTGTGCGAACGCAATATCGCATGCCCGATATGCCTTATGCTTTTCCCCAGTGCCGACATGCGCTATACTCTTTGCAATGTAGCCGAAAGTGGACGATTGAATTTTGATAGACTTGGCGCAAATAAGGGTTGTTGGAGATGAGGGCGCGAGAGTAGACCTTAGATCAGACAAGAATGGCGCCTTGTGAGGGCGCGGGACCAAGGATCAAATTACCGCCCCCAGATACAGGTCGACTTTTATATACTGTATCGAATTATCAAATGCCATGTCTCAGGTCGGCATGGAGGCCGAGCGTGGTTTGCTCGTGTGTGGCCTAATGGTTAATGGTCGCTTTCCAACACTCCCCCTCAAACCCAGCGGAGGCCGAGTCCGGCAGTATGCAGGATGTGTTGTGGACGAGGAAGGGCCTTGGTCAGAATATCGGCGGTCATCTCTGTCGTAGGACAATATACAAGGGTGATCCAGCCGAGTTGTACTGACTTCCGCATGTGGAGGTTGCTTAGGTCGAAGTATTTAGCTCGTTTGTGGAATTGCGCGTTCGACACAATGGCGATGGCTGATTGATTATCGCCGTACAGGATCGTAGCCTTTTTCGGCTCATAACCGATTTCCTTGTACAGATTGCGTAGCCAAATTATATCGCGTTCGGCGCGCGCCATCGAGTTGAATTCAGCCTCAGCAGTGGAGAGTGCGTGCGATAGCTCTTTCTTGGAACTCCACGTGATTGCGCCGCCATTCAGGATAAATACATTGCCACTCGTTGACGTCAAATCGTGATTGCTCGCAAAACTCGCGTCGGCATAGCCATAAAATTCGCCGGCAACGCTGTTCTTTGTATAGGTGATACCCATGTCCTTCGTCCCTTTTAGGTAACGTAGGACTCGTTTGGCGGCATTCCAGTGCGCCATATCTGGGTCATTATTGAATGAACAGAGTTTATTCACGGCGTACGCGATATCTGGGCGAGTTCCGATCGCAGCGTACATGAGGGATCCTGTGAGTGACGCATAGTTCCCAAATTGGGATTGCGGCTGTGCGCTCGGTTCTCGCGGCTCGAGTTTGACTTTCGGATCGAGTGGGGTTGACACGGAGTTGGCATCCTGCATACCATATCTCTGTAGTATGCTTTCAATATATTGGGTTTGCCGAATAGTCAGTGTCCCCTGCTTTCGATCGCGAGTGAATTCGAGGCCCACAAGCTTGTTTGGTTCGCCTAAGTCGGTAATATCAAAGAGCCCTTTTAGGTCGTCCTTTAATTGGACCATCTTTCCTTTACTATTTGTGAATAGTAGGAGATCGTCAACCCATACCGTTATGATTTCGATGGAATCACCATTGTGCCGTATGTAGACACAAGGGTCTGTGTAGAGACGCTCAAATTTTATGTCTTTGAGCTTACTATCAAACTCTTCGTTCCATTCCCTGCCTGACTGTTTTAGTCCGTACAGGGTCTTTATTAATCGGCATAGCCGAGACGTGCCATCATCGTAACCGTGGGGTTGGTCCATAAATATATCCTCTTTGAGCTTTCCATTTAGGTAAGCCCCTTTTACGTCCATTTGTTGGATTTCCCAATTCTCGGCTACAGCAAGCGCCAATATTGCGCGAATCGTCTCGAGGCGTACCACAGGTGAGAACGTCTCATTGTAGTCCATGCCTGGTATTTGGCTGAACCCTCTGGCCACTAGACGGGCCTTATATTTTTGTAAGATTCCATCTTTATCATATTTTCTGACGAAGACCCATTTATTCGTTATAGGTTTTCTATCCTTGGGAGGGTCCACGAGCTCCCAAGTACCCATGCGGCGCAGCGTTTCGAGCTCAATTTGGATGGCCTTTTCCCATTCGGGCCACTCGGGTGAGCACATTGCTTCTTTGAGCGTTTTAGGGTCTTGATTACTTACGTTCGTTTCAGTGAACGCAGTATAGACCGCTGTAGCTGCTGTCGACGCAGATTGTTCGCGATCAGGGTCTCTATCGTCGTCGTCATCTTCATCATTTCGGGTTAGACCAGGTACGTCGTCTTTATCCGGATCTCCCAAAATCGATGCCTGACGCATATTTTCATTGTCAGTCACTGTCCCGTCGTATCGCGTTCGATCGGGCGTGTTGGATGAAGGTATGCCCGTCGTCTCATCCATCTGACATTGTATATCATTATTTATAGACGTAGGTTCTGTCCTTTCGTCTCGCTGACTCGGGCTAGGCATCTTGGGTGCGTTTGTTTCACCCTTTCGACGCTTACTAGCTCTCATTTCAGCTTCATTAGTCAGCTTTCGTTTCGTTTCCACTGGATCGCGTTCGTTGCGCGCACTGGACAAAGGTTTGTTAATTACCTCATCCTCCCCCTCAAACCGTTGTCCGGTCGAAGGTGCAGTGTTACTTGGCCAGCGGTATTCACGACTGACTTTGACTGTCTTTTTCAGACTGTCATAGTACTTTATAGCTTTCGGGCCATCCTCATACCCAACGAAGGTAAATTTTCGCGCCTTAGATTCCAATTTGGACGGATTGAGTTCCTGATTGAGTATCCAAACAGGGCATCCAAATTCTTGGATATACGAGATGTCGGGGCGTTTCCCGAACCATTTCTCGTGCGGCGTTTTGTTAGGTACGGCTTTCGTGAAGGCTCTATTCCGAATATAGGTGGCGTGCAGCATTGCTTCTGGCCACAATTCATTTGGTAAGTCGCGTGCAAATAGCATTGAACGCGCTAGTTCAACGACGGTTTTATTCCAGCGTTCAGCGACGCCGTTTTGCTCTGGCGTGTAAGGTGCTGTCGTGTGGATTTCAATCCCACGATCGAGGCACCAATTTCGCAAGTCTTTGTTAATGTACTCACGACCGTTGTCAGCTCGTATCGCCTTTGGCGAAAACGAATACTGACGTTCGATATATGCCAGATATTGTTTCACCTTGGTAGGTGTTTCATCTTTCGTTTTCATGAAACTGATTTTACAGTTCCGAGTCGCATCATCAATAAACGACACATAGTAGCGGTATCCCTGCGGAGATGTTACTCGCGCAGGTCCCCAAACATCGGTATGGGTGAGTTCACCCGTTTTTCGCTCGCGTTGCTTACTCTTTTGAGGCAACGGCAGTCGCGATGTCTTTGCTTTAATACAGGCTTCGCACTCGAAGTCCTGCGGGCTATCGCGCAACGAGAAACCATCAACGAGGTTCTTTCCGTGTAAGTTGCGCAGCCCACTAATGCCGATATGACCTAATCGACGATGCCATTCCTCCCATGTCCAGGCACGCTTGAGTTTCACAGCGATATGCGCCTCATCAGATTCAGGGATTGGCTCGGCATCTAGGTAATATAACCCAGATTTTAGGGTGGCCGCTGCGAGCTGATTATTGTTCGCATCGCGTAGAATCATTTGGCCGCCAGTGCATTCGACATGGCCTCCTGCACGATCGATGCGTCCGACCGAAATCAGGTTCTGTCGAGCTTCGGGTACATAGAGTACCTTCGTTAGGCTCAATCGTAGATATTTATTCTCATCAATGCACGTTCGTAATAGAACAGTTCCCTGCCCGCGTGCGATGAGAGGCTTGTCTCCAAGCCCTTTTATAATGCGATGAGGGATCGTTTCATAGGTGACGAATGCCTCACGCTGCGCACATATATGAGTTGTTGCGCCGGAATCGAGAATCCACGAGTAAGCGGAAAAGTCGGCTGCATAGGCCTTTGACATTTCGCCCTCGTCAGATATAGTTACATGTGTGGTGAAGCTCTTTTCGAGTTCCCCATCGCTACCCGATCCCTCTGCGACATTAGCGCGCGTCTTAGTTTTACCTTTGTCCTGGCTCTTTTTCCCTTTCTCGTTATGACTCTGATTAATCCGCCCTTTTCCTTTGTTGGCCGGATTCCTCCAACATTTCGTCCCGTCGTGACCGATCTTCCCGCAGATGTCGCACGTTATGATGGGTTTCCCTTTGAAGCGACATTGGGCGGTAGTGTGGTTCGTGCGCTTGCAGATGCTGCAGCGCTTCCGTGCGGTGGGTGAAGACGCCACATTGTAGGCAGTCTCGGTCAACTTTTCCTGCCTCTTTCACCGCTCATACTCCTCTGATAACATCGACTTGAGTTCCTGGATAGTCATCGTGGCGATGCTTCCTTGCGCCATGAGAGAGGCGACGAACGAACTCCAGGACGGGGGTAGACTCTCGATCAGGACATTTTTAAAGTCGTTGTCGGAGACGGGCTTCTCTTGGAGCGCGAGTTTGTGACGGAAGAGCGTGAGAGCGTGAAGATGCTCGGGGATGTTAGTTTCTTCAGTAGCATTCATCCGATAGAGCATGCTGATAGTGTACCGACCGGTGTGAATATGTTTCGGCTCGTGCTGAGTACTGAGAGCCTGCCACATCTGGGCTGCGGTGGTACAGTTCACGATATGAACGATTTGTTCATTTTTGACGGAAACAAGAATTTGCTCGCGCGCAGCCAAATCGCGCTGTTTCCACTGGGCAACGGCAGGGTCAGTGTCGGGGCCCGAGGGTTTAGGAATATCTCCAGTCGTGATGCCGTAGGTGTTCTTGTGTTCGAGGATCACGACCATGCGGGCCTTCCACGCGACCCAATTTTCATCGTCGAGCTTTTCGACTTTGGTGATGGAGATAGACGGCGAGGAGGTAGTGGTGGGAGCGGATACGAGGGGAGCGGATACGGTAGCGGTGGATGCGGCGGCGGTAGTCGGTGGGAGTGATAAGCCGGAAGCAGTGGTAGTAGAAGGCAACGAGGTTGCGTTCGAGAAGGAACTGATAGGCGGCAAGGTGATACCGCGAGGATTACCGAAAGAGAACAGTGGCTGTGCCGGCTGAGCGGCGGACGGCGCAGGCTGCGATGCTGGAGCACGTGATTGCGGATCCATGTAGTTGTTGTCTATAGGTCAGAGCGCAGGGCTCATAACCTGTTGGAGATGAGGGCGCGAGAGTAGACCTTAGATCAGACAAGAATGGCGCCTTGTGAGGGCGCGGGACCAAGGATCAAATTACCGCCCCCAGATACAGGTCGACTTTTATATACTGTATCGAATTATCAAATGCCATGTCTCAGGTCGGCATGGAGGCCGAGCGTGGTTTGCTCGTGTGTGGCCTAATGGTTAATGGTCGCTTTCCAACA
>JBBPRR010000931.1:0-14681 GCA_038093115.1 Hortiboletus flavorubellus | reverse complement strand
CCTTGAGCACGGAGGATGCGACCGATGGCGCATCTGACAACACCGCCCTCGCTCCAGCCACAGGTGCCACTACCTGCTCGACCTCCGCCGCGTCCACGACTGACCCCTGCATCGGTGGAGGGATCTCAGCCACAGCTGAAGGAGGTGGGAGGGTGTTCTTCCTCACGATCCACTCCGCTTGCATTCGCTCAGCCTCAACGATGCGGGTGAGCAGCTCGTCCTCGAGCACTGTGTTCAGCCCGAGGTTAACTGCCCCCTCTTGGGCCGTGTCCCACCGATCCTGACCGACGCGGTTAGCAGCCCGAGCTAACCAGCGAATATCCCCACTCACCATTGCTTGTCCAAACTCTACCACCCACTCATCTTGTTTGTCCCAGAGATTCTCCCTGTCGTCCGGTGCGGTCTTGGCTACTGCCTCCAGTCGGTCCGTTGCTTCCCTGAAGCGGCGGCGGACTGCCTGTCGATGGGCCATACCGGCCTCATTGAGCCGGATGGTGTCGAGTTATGATTGGAACTGGGACATGAGTAGTGGGGAAAGAGGAGAAGTTGAGCGGAGTAAGACCGCGCGGGCAAGTTTTATACGCCAACCTGGCTCGCTACACGTTTCCAACTCCGCATTGTCAACCAACTTACGTCAGCAGGTTGGGTCTGACTGGGGACAGTCAGCTGCTAAGTCCCCTGCGGATGTAGAGACTGGTACGTCTCTATGGTCGTATCCTCATTCTTAGACACATTCTACCGTCTCCCCGTTGCTCTGATATTACCTTCTGGACTTTCCTACCTAGACCGGATGCTTCTGCCGAAGACCGGATCACAGACTATTAGTCCGGACACCTCGGTCTAACGTGGTCGACACGGACTTTCACATATGAGTTCATTACACTGGTCTGTTCCTTCCAATCTTATCTTATCAACTTTCCCTATTATTCTGATCTCCTACTTATGTTCTTCGTACCGCCAAAGACTGATCGGGCCTTTCGGGCCCGATGGCTTCCCTTCTTAGATTTAACTTCTGTCATTTAGAGTTCTGATCCGTTTTGTGCCTTTTTGTTTCATTCCCGTTTTCCCTTGACATATATTACTCTATCAGTCATAGTGCGAGTCCCGGGTATGCCCGGACTATAAAGCCATGTATCTTAGAGTTAGAAAACACTTTTGGTTGGAATCACGAACTGCTCGAACCTCTGGTCGCCACCGTACCGTCACCGTCACCGTCCACCGTCAACGCTCACCACGAACTCAATGTTTTCCCGTCGTCCTCTATCGCTCTTCGGACTCCCAGACTTCCCGCATCTCCCTCGGACATCCTCCGGACTAGCGTCGGACTAGTCAAGTAAGTCCCAGGACTTCTATCTTTCACTCACCCGCTTTACAGAGTCCCTTTTGGGGCAAATATACTCGCTCCCCTACCCCCTTTCTGGCCCGGGACTAGTGGTTCCCACCTCCTAGTCTCCTTCAGGCCCCTTAACATCTTTACAACGCGCCGAAGAAGTCGCCCACTTACACACCAAACCCTCCTCTTATGTTCCATCTTACTCCTCCCCCTCCAAAACCTCTTGCGATCCTAACGCCATGGACGTAGATTCCATTAAAGTTCCCAAACTAACTCCTGAAGAATGACGCCACTGTCAGGAGAAAGACCTCTGCTTCTGCTGCCGCAAAGCAGGTCACCTTAGCTTCGCCTGCCCATCCTTCCCCTCAGAACCAAGGAAACCTGCTGTCAAACAAGTTCAGCAGGTAGCCAAAGAAGAGACTCCAGCTCTTATTGAACTAGATGATGACAATGAAGAAGTGACTATGGCTAGAGTCCACTTCACTTGGGGTTTTTAGAAGGAGACGCGAGACTCCCCAGAATTTACCTGTGCATCTATATCTGGACTAGTAACAAGCAAATCTACGAGAATTCCCTTGCAACTGATTATACCCTCACACACCTTGAAAACCATTGACTCCTATGCCCTAATCGATAGCGGAGCAGACCTCTCCTGCATCAACTATCACTTTGTCAAATGACACTGACTCCCTGTAACCAAACTAGATGTATCAATTTGCTCTCAAGATGCTAATGGATCTTTTAACAAAAAGGACGTCAAACACACCTGCCCCCTCTTTATCAATATAGAAGGGGTTGCCCAAAAAGTCAACTTTCATGTTATGTCTTTAAAAGACAATGTCATCCTCGGACTCTCCTGGCTCCACACCACCAATCCAGTTATTAACTGGACCAATCAAACTCTCTCCATCAACGAATCCATCGATGAATCCAAATTCCTCTTTGCCTCTCATGAAGTTGATGTTAAACAACACAACTCCTCTTATAAACCCCCTATCCGACCCCCTCACCACATAAATGTAAACACCATCATTAACTCTCACCTCTATGAGTACAATCAATT
The DNA here is from genome assembly GCA_038093115.1 of Hortiboletus flavorubellus. Lineage (NCBI taxonomy): Eukaryota > Fungi > Basidiomycota > Agaricomycetes > Boletales > Boletaceae > Hortiboletus > Hortiboletus flavorubellus. The sequence goes on along the minus strand of JBBPRR010000931.1, from coordinate 12,285 downwards.
GGAAGAAAAGTCTGCCCTTATCAATCGAGCTCAACAATTTTGAACCATCCAACGAATTGTCCGCTATGGATCCTGCTTTGCCCCTCTTGGATCCCCTATTGTTGCCCACCTCACCACCACCACCGAACTTGCAGTAGCTGCAGAAGCTGCGAAACCCAAAGTAACCCTTTCCCCCAAATATTCCCAATTCTCCTTGGTCTTCTCCAAAGAAGCCACCAACCATGTTCCCCCCTCTCATCCCTACGATCATGAAATCAACCTCACCGAATCCTTTACCCCAAAGTCAGAAAACTATATCCCCTCTCCCCTGAAGAACGAAAAGCCACTGAAGACTTCCTAGATGAAAACCTTTGTGCTGGGAAAATTCGCCCGTCCAATTCCCCCCAAGCAGCCTTTTTCTTCTTTGTCAAGAAGAAAGATAGAGGACTTCGTTCTTGTCAGGACTACAGGTACCTGAACGAACACACCATCCGGGATGCCTACCCCCTCCCTCTGAGTTCCGACCTCATCAATAAACTAAAAGATACTAAAGTCTTTACCAAGTTTGATGTACGATGGGGGTACAACAACGTTCGGATCAAAGATGGTCACCAATGGAAAGCGGCCTTCATCGCCCACAAAGGCCTTTTCAAACCTACCGTTATGTTCTTCGGACTCACCAACTCCCCCACCACTTTCCAACAATTTATGAATGACTCCTTCCGTGATATAATTGCTGGGGGATGGCTCGTCATCTACATGGACGACCTTCTCATCTTCTTCCCTGATGGTACTACCCACAAAGAACAAACTAAATGGGTTCTACAAAGGATGACCAAACTCAACTTGTATCTCGAACTCAAAAAATGCAAGTTCACTGTCAAAGAAGTTGAATACCTTGGAATGATTGTGAAACCGGGACAACTAGCCATGAACCCAGTTAAACTTGATGGGATCATCAAATGGCCCACCCCTCCCAAAGTGAAAGATGTACAATCTTTCCTAGGCTTTGCCAACTTCTACCAATGATTCATTCCCGATTACTCCAATATCGCTCATTTACTCATCAACCTCACTAAAAAGAACCTTCAATGGGAATGGACCCCTGCTTGTCAGAAGTCTTTTGACTCTCTGGAAACCCTTTTCCTATCCAAACCTGTCCTCCATCTCCCCGATCTCTCTTCTTCCTTTGCCATCGCCACTGACACCTCCAAGTATGCCCCTGGTGCTACTCTCCTTCAAACTGACTCAAATGGCGATTGGCACCCATGCTCTTACCTTTCCCAGTTGTTCTCCCAAGCAGAACGAAGTTACGACATCTATGACTGAGAATTCCTCACTGTCATCTGTGCCTTAAAATCCTGAAGACATTACCTTCATGGATTTCCCTTTCCAGTACAGGTCTTCACTGATCATAAAAACCTCACCTACTTTCGTCAACCCCAAGCTCTCAACCAGCAACAAGCTTGCTGGCTTCTTGATCCCTCAGACTTTGACCTGAGAATGATTCATATACCTGGAAAACTTCTCACGGAACCTGATGTCCTCTCCCGCCAACCCAACCTCCTTCCCCCTTCTGACCTTCACAACGAAGGAGTAATCCTACTCCCTCCATCCTTTTTCGTCCACATCATTGACACTTCCCTTTTAGACTAAGTACAGTCCACCTCAGTGGATGACCCCCTGGTACTGCAAGCCCTCCAGTCAATGGATGGCTTTATTTCTCCTGTTTTTCGTTCTCACCTCTCTGACTGGCAACATGAAGCCAGCATTCTTACCTACAAGGGATGCATCTATGTCCCTAACGATGATTCCCTCCGTCATGCCATTCCCGAACGGTGCCACAATCATGAAACTGCTGGCCATCCCAGTTATCTCAAAACCCACCAACACATCTCTGTAGAATTCTGATGGCCTGGCTTGGCCTCTTACGTCGGGAAGTATGTTGAATGCTGTGCAACCTGCCAGCAAAACAAGTCTAACATACACCCCATTGTTCCTCCCCTAACTCCGATCAAATCCTCAGCTTCATGGCCCTTTCAACAGATCTCTTGCGATCTCATCACCGACCTCCCCCCCTCCGCCGGCTTCAATTCCCTTTTGGTCGTGGTAGACCATGGGCTTACTAAGGGGATAATTCTCTGTCCCACTAAGAAATCCGTCACCGCTGAGGGAATTGCTTCCCTCTTTTTCCTCAAAGTCTTCCTATGCTTTGGACTCTATAACAAGATCATCTCTGATCATGATCTCCAATTTGCCTTTGTATTCGCCAGAGAACTTGGAAAACTCCTGAACTACGACCTTTCCCTCTCCACTGCCTATTATCCTCAAACTGACAAAGAGACAGAACGTGTAAACCAGGAAGTCGAAACCTATCTTCAGATCTTCTGTGGTGCTAACCCTTCTTCATGGTCTGAAAAGATCTCCCTGGCAGAATATTTGCTCACAACCACCACCATCACTCCGTTACCAACCAATCCCCCTTCTATCTCATGATGGGATACGAACCCTGTGCCCTTCTCTCCTTAATCTCCGACTCTTCTATTCCTGCAGTGGAATCCTGTCTAAAGTCCCTCTCCACAGCTCGAGACGAAGCCCTTGCCGCTCATGAGCTTGCTCGCCAAGTCATGGCCTCTCAAGTTCACCGCAACTTCACCCCTTTTGCCAAAGGAGACAAAGTCTGGCTCAAAGCTAGGAACCTGAAAAGGTCCATCTCTAACCCCAAATTCGCCCCAAAACGCAATCCGATGGAAAGGATATTCGGCCGAAGAAGACTCCTGGATTTCTGAACGGAACTTGAAAAATGCCAAGTCCGCTCTCTCTAACTATAAGAAACTTCACCCTTCCACTTTCTCTTCCTAACTTTTTACATACGAACACATTTCCTCCTTTTGATATCTTTTCGAACTTTACTCGCCATGTCTTCTCAGAACAACCTCTCCATTACCCTTGAAGCCCCCTGTGCTCCCTCGCCTGCCGTCACCACCACCTCCTTCCATCACGGAATTCTCTCTGTCAATGTACCAACCCATGCCCACCAAACCAGGGATGATCTCCCCGATGCCGCAGATCTCACCAGACTAGTCAACGGCATGCGCAACCCCCATTTATCCACCGCAATCAACTCCTTCCTCGACATGGGGTCCCTCCTATATGCCCTCTACCATGCCTTTCTCCGCAATTCCTTCCTCGCCCAGTTTACCAGACGTATCTGCCAGATTCAAAGGGATGTTGAAGGCTACCTCTTAATCACCCTCTATCAACTCAGTATGCTCGAATTCCTTGAGGACCTTGACTGATACCTCCAGGAACTCGCTTCCACCACTTCCTCCCCCACTTCCTTTCATTTTGCCCTTGCTAGGAACTCCGACTCTGCCTCTTCCTCCCCTCTTTCCACTATTGAGGAAGAAACTCTCAGAGCCATAGAATATGCCTGGACTGGGGGAAACCATCAAAACTTCACACCTGCTGATGCTCACATTAGATTCAATGCATACTGGACTGGAGGAAATGGTTCCTCTCCCCTTGCCTCTACTCACCCACGCTACAATAAGGCCTACTTTTCTTGCCGATGACTTGGCCACGTCCATCTCAACTGCCCCATCTATCAATGCCCCTCCTATCTTTGCTGGAGCCCAGGTCATCATCTCAGCAGTTGTCTCCTCTGTCACCCCTCACCCCCTCCTTCCCATGGCTCTTCTCGTCCCTCCTCTTGAGGCTCCTTTCGCCCCTCTTCACATGGATCCTACTCCTCAACCTCCTCACGTAGGTCTCGTCGCACCCTCCCCGTTCCTCCCCCTCGTCATTATTCTCCGTCCCCAGAATACAACAACTACGACAACTATTTTGACGGTGCTGTGGCTAATGTGACCGGTTCCCCTTGCAGAGGGTACATCGACCTTTGAAAAACATCTTCATTGCAGATTTGATTCTAGTACAGGAGTAATGTTACAATTTCTTCTTTTCTTACTAAGACCGTCTTTTTCTTGAACATTCTTTCACATTCCATAATGTTCCATCATGTTCTCCCTTGTTCCATAACATTCCATGCTTATCATACTTCTTCTCTTATCTTCTTCTCATGGCTTGCTTCTTGAACGTTCTATGGTGTTCCATAACTTTCCTTTCGCTTGGTTATCCCAGATTCCCAACAGTATATAAACCCATCATCTCTACCATGTATCCCTAAGTTAGACCTCCTTAGGAATACATCCAACTTCACCTCTTTGAATCATTCTCAGTTCTTGTCCTACTTCTGAGTGGATGCTCTTCTCTTCAAAACCTCGAACTTAACCTTAACGAAGGTTGAACCTTTGAACCTATGAAAGACTAAGGCTACGATTGGCCCTACCCGGATCAACTGTAACAACCACAAGGAACTTCAGTTCCTTACAACGCTCTACTCTTTGAACTTTGAACTCAACCTTAATGAAGGTTGAACCTTTGACCCTACAAAAGACTAAGGCTGTGCTTGGCACTACCCAGACCAACTGTAATAGATTTCATAATAGATAAGCGAATGGATTCGTTATCAAGGATGAAGACTTTTCCTTCTTGATTGCATAATACTTCATCGACATGGCATACTCCATGCTTCTTACATAGTTCTTTGACTTTGCTCTCTCTGAGCACGTATAACTTCTCCTCGATTGAATACAGAATTTGTTTGCCCTCATCATGAATTGCAACCAGTAGGGTCCATATCTGCTCTGATGGAATCATTGTGATTCCCTTGTTATCATGCTCTATACTAACTGCATGGCCTTCTCTCCTAAAGAGTACATCGGCTTTGACATTAGTAGTGCCAGGCTTGTAAACAAATAGATAATTAAACTGAGACAGTCATTGCCACCATCGTGCTTGGCATCGATTCAGGTTCTGTGATTGCATAAAATACTTCAAGTTGATGTGGTTATTCCAAATTTCAAATTAGTAATGAGTGCCTTCCAAGTAGTGCTGCCATATATCCAATGCTTGAATAATGCTCAACATCTCCTTATTGGCAATGGGGTAGTTCTGTTCAGCAGGCATCATACTATGGCTGGAATAGGCAACAGGGTGCCACTTGTCTTCTTTTAATATAGATAGTACAGCCCCTGTGGCATAGTCTGAGGTGTCAATTTCCAAGCAGAATTGACAATCAATATCCAGGAATGCTAACACAGGTGCTGTGGTGAAATGTTCTTTAAGCATGTCAAATATGACTTGTTGTGCTTTTTTCCACTCAAAGGGTTGGTCCCTCTTTAATAGATCATTTAAAGGATGAGCATCCTGCACATAGTCCTTGATGAATCTTTGGTAGAAATTAGCAAGTCCAAGGAAACTGTGGACTCCTTTGACGTTCTTTGATTCTGGCCATTTCAAGATGGCTTTGACTTTCAAATTGTCCATTCTAATTCCATCAACACCAACCATCATGCTGAGGAACTCTACTTCCTTCTTCAAGAAGAAACACTTTTTGAGTTTGATAAAAAGATCATTTTCTTCCAATCTCTGCAATACTTTGCACATGACTTTGTCATGTTCATCTTGGTCATCCATTTTCGTTAATATCATGAGGTTGTCAATATAGACCACAATTACATCTTCCATATCAGTGAATATTTTATTTATTATAGCTTGGAAAGTGCCAGGAGAGTTGTATAACCCAAAGTACATGACCAGGAGTTCAAATGCTCCTTTGTAGCAGATGAAAGTGGCCTTCCATTCATTGCCTTCTTTGATATGAACATTGTTGTAGCTCCATTGAAGATCCATCTTTGTAAATAGCTTAGCTCCTTTTAGCTTATTCATCAATTGGGAAATTAAGGACAGCAGATAGTTATTCTTGACTGTGTGTTCATTTGGATAATGGTAATCCTGTATCATGTATTTCTTTCCATCTTTTTTGGGGATGAAGAATACCAGTGAGGTTTGAGGGGATTTGAAGGGACAAATATATCCTTTGACTAGCTGATCGTCCAGAAAAGCAGTGACTTCCTCCTGTTCTTGTGTGGATAAAGGGATGATATGATCTTTCTTGGGTTGAAATGTGTCTTTGAGGTCAATGGCATGATTTCATGATTTTCTTATCAACATCCTTTTAGATTCAGCTTTACTGAACACTTCTAGATAGTCATGATACTACAGGGGTATGAGCTGCTCAGCCACTACATCTGTTTTGGGCTTTTCATCAAAGGCGCGGATTGTGGCATTGACCTGCACCAAAGTGTTTGGATGCGGATATTTAGTTATTGTATACGTGATGCTAGATATTTGACCCGAGATTTGAGTTTTCACCTTATTCACATGGTCCAAATGCTTAGCTAATTGAGGGACATATATACCATAGTGTCTAGTATATACCTCTATTTTTCCTTATTTGTTCATTCGCAGGTTGTGGAGAAATAAAATGATTTCTTCCAACATACTTTTATTACTATCTACAACTACATAGCTACTCATTTTCTTAATATCTCTTTTACCCTTAAGTACTTAGCCAAGTGTCAGAGAAGCAATTGGAGCATGTGACCTCAGATGCAAATCACCTGACTCAGATCATGTGACCATGCACAGCATGAGTCATATTGAGTCAAAGTGAGTCAAATGAGGACTAACCAAAACACTATCCCTAGACTAGCAAAATGATCATGTGACCTGCACAGCATGAGTCATTGCCAAGCCAAAGGCTATTTTTAGCTCATTGCAAGTCATTTTCTGACAGGGTGAGTCAAAGTGAGTCAGTATGAGTCATATTTTGGCACAGCCACCTCGGAACTGAAGGTGGCACAGCCACATGTAAACTACTATATAAGGAGCATGATTCAGCCCCATTTGGCAGGTTCCCTCTTTTAGGAAAAATATTCCTACTTGAGTAAATCTCAACCAACGAGTGCTCACAAGTGCATTCCTCTACAAACAAACAGAGAGGCTGTGTAGAGTAATTCCCATGCTATAAATAGAACTACTTAGACCCATAGTTAGGAGTATACTGCATCCTTTAGGATAGGGACAGTTAGAACACCTTTAGGGAGAAAACCCCAAAGTGGATAACTAAAAGGAATAGATCTCCAGCTAGTAGGGAGACCTAATAGTTCATTAGTACCTTGGGAAAGGGTTGAGTCAAGTATTTGAAGCTGATTGCCAACTCCTTAGTGTATAATAGAATCAGTTTAGGAAAGACTGTTCTATGTGACTAGGAAACATGTGTGAATCAGTAGTGAGAAGTGAAGTGTATTTACGCTACCTATCCAATTGAACATTCTGTTAGAGACTGATCAACTCCTGGTGGAACTCCGGAACTCCGGAGTTGCGTGCACGGATAGGACTTCAGCTTCAGCTGATGTGCTGTGCCCTTGCTGTCGTTCTTGTCCTGTATTTCGGAGCAGAGAAGAACAGAGATAGCGGACGGAACAGGAGTCTGTCCAAGTTGATAATCTAGCTACTGTACACGGAGTGTCTAGGAGTTTATATATGGAGGGAAAGTACAGTATTAGTAAACGGATGACTGAGACGGAGGACGGGAGATGAGAAAGCCGGTGCTGCGCTCCGGCGAGACTAATGCCGGAGCTGTGCAAGCACAGGTTGGAGGTATCTAAGAGTCGGAACTATACTATGTACGGAACAAAGGAATATCGTAAGTACAGAGTGTCAGGAAGGATTAGTTAGAATACAGATGTCTGGAGGAACGGAGGTACATATTGACAGAGAACGGACTGGAGATCGCTCCTGAGGAGCGGAGTTGTACCCGGAGGGCCGGAGTGTGCTTGGGGCTGGCACGGTATATGACACATTCCTAATCAACAGGAGCTAATTGGAAGCCCATTGAGAGCACATCTTAGGGAAGTAACCCTAGTCGCTATAGAGTATCCTTCTAGCAACCCAAAAGTTGTCTAGATCATTCCCCAACTAACTATAGTACACTTCATACACCACCCCCAACAGAAACCCAGACCCTCAATGTGTTGCTGAACCTCAATCACCCTCAACCTCATTGACGATTGACGAATAAACCATGTACCTGATGGTCAACCCCTTTCTATGAGATTGATACTTGTTTCTAGTACCAACTCAACCAGGGAAAAGTATTCTCTTCACCTTGCTTCAGGTTCACTATCCATGGAGATAAGATTGGTTGTCTAGTAAGCATTTTCTTAGTATTTCTACTGATCTTATCCTTATCTAGAAAGAGGACAGTGTGGACCTGATATTGAATGTCCTCTTCTTCCTTTTTGATCATATGAATGAAGACTGGCTTATCTTGGAGGGCATGACAGTGCCTTGGGCAATGTGTCATTCATACCGAGTTCTTAACCCAATCAATTTCCAAGTTGTGGTGCTGTAGCCAAGAGAATCCAAGGATTAGAGCATTTTTTCTGAGGTTCATTACTTCAGCTGTCACCTTTTCATGATGATCCTGGTACTTGATCATAAGGTCCACAGAGTATGTGATGTTACCTGCAGAACTCTTTGTTTCATCTACATTAAAAATGGAGATGGCATGTTGTAACTTAGATAGGGGGAGTTTGAACTTCTTCACCCAGGATCTGTCAATAAAGATTACATTTGCGCCACTGTCAAGCAAGGCATTGACTTTCATAAGGGAGTGGTGTGTGCTCAGGGGCACGACTTGGATAAATAACATAATTTCCCATGTAGGGTTGATGTTATGTACAAAGACTTTACTTTCTGGAATTTCGGAAAGGTAACTGAAGAATGAAGTTTTTGGAAGTTTTTCATTCTTTGGGAAAGGGGAATCAAGCACAGGTTTAATGTTCCTGCCATGCTCACTAGGAGGCATCCCTGACGTATACATAAGTAGATGGAGAATTACCAGCTGAATCATCATCGTCTGATTCCTCAACTGGCAAGGGAGAATACTTATTCAAGAAAGAACTCTTGGAACATCCAAATATATTCCACAGGCTCAAGCTTTCCCAACTTCTTGTACATAGCCTTCTAATCCTTGAACCAGGCAGCTGCTTCCTCGAAATTCATTCCTTTAATTGAGGCTAAGAAGTCTTGACCTTTCAACTTTCCTTTTGAGGTCTTGCAGACCTCATATTCATCATTTCTTGTGGTGCTTTTATCATCTTCCTAGGATATGTGCACTTCATGTACATTGTGGCTGTTTTCCTTTTTACAGCCTTTCTTGTGCTGTTCTCATAGCCACTTGCAAGAGGGGCAAGCAACAATCAGTTTTGAACAGTTTTTAATAAAATGTCCTTCTTTGCTACAGTTGTAGCAGCCCTTGGTAGAGGCTCCAATGTTCATGGCATTCAAATCTTGCTTAGAAAATTGTGAAGCTGAAGCTCACTTCTGAGTTCTGCCCCTAATGAAATCAAAAGACTCTTGTGCTGTTCTGACCCTTCTGATTTCCTGGAGATAGAGGGCAGGGAGTGCTCAACAGTTTCCTTCTCTGAAAATTTGAGCAATAATCACTCCTTGTGTGTTTTTTTCCAACAATTCAGCTGTGTATGAAGTGTTGATGCTGGCTTGGCAGTACAATGCCTCCCAATGAATAATAAAGTCATCCATAGGACTCTCTTCTTGATAACATTTATTTAATTGGACACATACCCAGTCTTTTTAGTTGGTGCTCCTGAAGAGCCCTTCCAGTTCATCAACCAGGGTTGGCCAGTCATATTGCCTTCCTTGTTGTAGCCTTGTTTGGGTAAATCTGCCAGCTTTGGTTCCTTTTAGTCTTGAGAGAACTGCAATTACTGCTTTATATGAGGTGGGGGCAATGGTGTTGGCATTTATTTCTAGCCATGCTTTCATTTTTGCCCACCATTCCTCGAACTTAGCATTGAACTCATTATACTCTCCTGGGTCAGCAAAGACTTCTACTCATTGTAATGTTCCTTCCATTGGTACTACTCCTGCTGGAGGTATAGTGGCAGTGAGGGCATTGATCTTGGTCGTCAGTTGGATATTGGTGGTGGTGAGTTGTGTCATCTGGTTGATAACTGCTTGTAGATCTGCCATTCGATCATTGAATTCTACCAAAATGACAGTGATCTTATTTTCCCATGGAATCGTGACATCTGCAAGGATCTGATTGATTCTGAAATAACCTAAAGCTCTTGCTAAGGCTGCTTGCTCTTGAGTACACTTGGTAGCTAACTTCTTAGGGACATGGTTTAGGGGAATTAACCCACATAAGAATAAGAAGAGGGAGTGAGTCAGCCAGAAAAGCAGAAGGAAAAACTCCAAGGAGGATAAAACTGGGAAGCCTTGGCCACTGCTTGGGGGGCTTTATATACTACATAAAATATATACACGTTGTGCATAGATTTATAAATAAATGAGTCCCTGAACATGTGTACAACACATGTATCAGTACAGTCATGAAATGAAAGTATAACATGAGGGGAAAGCATGGAAAGAAGCAAGAACATGAGGAGGGGGGATGTAAATAATGAAATGGAAGCATAACCCTGATTATAATGGTGTGGCAGAGATTATAAATCAATGAAAGATCATAAATAAAAAAGCATGGATGTGGCAGCACATGAAAGGCATGAGAAGGCATGGATCAGGAATGGAAGAATAATATATGATTAGAAAAGAAGGCATAGCCATATCATAGGGTGAAGAGGTGAGGAGGTGAGGAGGTGAAGAGGTGAAGAGATAAATGAGGTGAAGATGTGAAGTGTTGAAGGGGTATCCTGTGATATGATGAAGAGGTGAAGAGGTGACATGGTGACATAGTGAAGAGGTGAAACATAGGAGGGTGGTCCAGACCATTTTAAAGATTAGATAGAGATTCCCAGCAATCAGTAGATAAGAGTTATCACATATCTAATGTGAGTTGATTGTATTTCTGATACATAGATAGCTTGATTGTGCATGCTCAGTGCAATTGATAAGGAAATTTCACCTGTCCAAGGTGTCTGATAAGGAGTAGCACCTATCCTGGGTGCTTGATGAAGGGGTGGAACCTGTTCAAGGTGCTTGATAAGGGAATCTACCCTTGAGGAAATAAAGAAAATAAAAAGATAAATGCATCAAGCATAGTTGCAAGTTGGCAGCTGTTACAGATTCATCGCGACATTGTTACATAATGGGGTGTTTCTTTACTTGGTAGGATAGTATTCTGGCTTGTGTAGAGAGTGAGGGGTTGTAGACTTATTCTGGAATATTCAGGGTCACTGGCCCTATCTCATATGATCTGGTAATTTGCAATTCTTTTCCTTTTAACCAGCCTTTTGAAACAGAGTGAAAAAGTAAGATGACTATGACGCATGAGATAAGGGCAGATGTGAGGACAAGATAAGATAAAGATAAGACTATCTATTGTTAGCATAGAAAACATTTAGTCCAATAAATATAAGGATACAGGAATATACCAATCATAACACTTGGTTACTGATTGATATTTCCCTTATTAGAAAGAGTCTTGGATGTTTCCTTGACTATAAAACCCCTGTAGTGCAATGGATAATACATCTTTCACTTGTGTACACTGATCACCCATTTCCTTGCTGCGAAGCTGTATCTTTGCAAACCTTGTCACTTTCCTACTCATATCCGGCCCTTGTCCTTGACCAGTTCTCTCTCATTTCATCACTATCTCATTAATTTTGCTCTAGTGTTTTAAATTCCATCATTAAATGTATATTCCTACTTCCTTCTATTTCTATTTCACTTTCCAAATCATTTTCTCATTATTCTTTCAAATCAGATCCATTCAGGTTAGCCCCTATCTTTTCGGATATCTTTTTGAATTGTGTAGTCAGGTACTTCACCCCCACCAACTTCTTTAGGGTTCCTGGAACAAATGGGCACATCGTTATGGCTCCTAGTCACTAGGTTCACAGCTCACCTTTTCCCCCTTCAGGCTAGGACCCAGCCTTGGGTCGGAAACCTTCCAATTTCACCCAACCACACACATATTGTAGTGATAGCAAGAATGTTCGTTTTTTCTTTCCCACCCCCCATCACTTCTACACTCACTGTACATTACATCTTCCTTATCAAAGACTCGAGTGAGCAATATCATGTAGAGAATACTCTTCCCTGGTCAAATTGGTATTAGAAACAAGTATCAACTCATAGAAAGGGGTTGACTATCAGGCACATGGTTCATTCATCAATCTTCAACGAGGTTGAGGGGGATTGTATTCAGCAATACATTGATGGTCTGGCTTTCAGTTGGTGTGGTGTACAAAATATACAATGGATAGTTGAGGAAATGATCTAAGGCCACTCGATTTCTTGAGTTCCTTTCTATTATCCCACTTTTCAGACTTGGGAGGAATTGTCTCCAGTGGCGAAAGTAGAAAAAGTCAAACCAGCTGTCCATTTGAAAAATGAAATAGATAC